>JACXGJ010012826.1:0-17261 GCA_016801105.1 Esox niger
GCGAGATGTGGAATGCTAACGTAAACCATTGATCCGGCAGGGGAGAAGTGGCAGGGAGTTGTATTTGTATGGGTGCTGATGAGGAGAATGGGAACAGGTGTGTGAAGAGGTGATTGGAAGCAGGTGTGTGATTAGGTGCTCACTGACTCAGGAACGCGGGCGCCCTCTGCTGCGCGCTCGCGGCGGCTGGGACGTGACAAAGTTAACATTTTGATGTTACATTTTAATGCCAGTTTATAATCTGAAAATGGATGTTAGGAAAACCTGAGATCTCTGTAAAGAAACAAACATTACTTCCTTTTCTCAGTTTTCAGTTGCCAGTACCTTGTGTGCTTTTTTCCCTAAGTTCATAGTAACACTGTTTGGGTCGATAAAAGCTCTTTCAGCTTCGTAGGTAGTCAAGGTGTAATATTTCAGATGCTGTATTACTCAGTTGGATTTTATCTTTAACCTCTTGGTATAGGAAATAATTTCCCCCCTCATCTATGATTTCAATTTTTCCCAAAGAATAGTTCTCAGGGGAGGGTTTGTTTGTCATAGTAAAAACAAAATGTTTTCTGATTAATTCACAAAATTACAAAAAAAGATATTTAGAATCTAACAGTGAAACAGTGTGATTGACTGCAAACTTTATCTGTATGTGAGTGTTTTATGCAGGAGTGAATTTTGGACAGTGGCAGCAACAGATCTTTAGAGCCTGGTACTCGGGAGATGTTGGCCAAGACCTCATGTCCTCAATTTTGAACAGAGCAGGAGATAAGCAAATGCAGAAAGTGCATTCCTTAGGTTTACAATGTTTTACAGTAGAGAAGGAGAACTGAACCTACTCCTCCTGGCACATTAATATAGCAGCGTAAACCTTGGGGTTGAGATGGGGGGAGGTCTTGTGACACAGTGGCCCTATCCGGGGGAGGCCCCGGACAGAAGTGGAATATTCGTCCCCCAAATAAAATACACCCCAGCGAAACGTACAGTCATTGGCGAGTGAAAATCATTTCACAAATATGTATTATGGATTGCAGCATCATGATTTTCTCATCTTTAAAACAACATACCTGACAATAAAATAGAGCTGGAAGGGTGCAACATCAGAGCAGATTGGATTGAGAAGGACTCTGATAAATCCAGAGGATGTGGGCTGTGCATTTATGTAAATAAAACATGGTGTTCAAACCGCAACCTAACTTGTAGTCAATGCACAACCAATCTGGAGTACCTAATGATCAGATGCAGGCCTTTTTACTTGTCTTGAGTTTACATCTATTGTTGTTACAGCAGTCTACATACCCCCTGATGCTAATACTTAACTAGCAATGAAATTACTGCGGGCAGCCATTAGAGCAGACGGAAAACACGGATGGTGTTTTTGTGATTGCAAGGGATTTCAACCATTCAATTTTGAAACCTTTTTTCCCAAATTCCACCATAATGTCTCCTGCCCCACCAGACAATACATTAGACCATGTGTACACAAATATTCTGGAGACTTACAAAGCCTTGGGAAAGCCCTCATTAAACCATCAGTGGGGACAGTCATAGTGTGGCCAGAAGGGTCAGAATCACTTCTTCAGTACCAGTTTCAACTCACAGACAGGTGTTTGTTTGCCACTCAAGCCTTGACTCCTATACAGACATTGAAACATATGCTTCCTCTGTTCTGGATTACATCAACATCTGCATCAACCATGTCACCATCCATAAACTAATAATGCCCTTCTGCTACCAGAAGCCATGGATAAACAGAGGTCCAACAACTGCTAAAGGCACATGACACTGCTTTCAGATATGGCGATTCGGAGGCCTACAGCTCATTCAGGGCCAAGACAGCGAGAAATAAGCACAAACTGCGGATTGACCAGGGCAGAGGTGTTGAGGGTCCAGGAGAGGTCCTCTGAGATGGGGACACCCAGGAATTTGAAGCGGGACAGGTTCCGCCTCAGTGCCATCGATCAAAACTGGGGCGTGACTGCAGCCTTTAGACTTCCTGTAATCCACAATTAGCTTGTTCTTCTTTTCGTTGAAGGCCAGTTATTTGTCAACGCACTACGCCGCCAGGCGCTTGACATCCTCCCCACCTATCAGGGGTCATGTTGCACTACTCCTTTTGTAGTTGTCTGACACTGCGTTGCAAAGGCTGAGAAATTAACGTTTTCAGTTGTTACAGTTATGTGTCTACCTCAAGATGTTCACTGCTGCTATCCCTGCATTTCAGTTGGGCATGCACCTTGCACATTAAATTTTCCAACTTGCCTCTTTGCATTATTATTGTACTTGCATTTTTACTGTTGTTACATACACATGTCTGCCTTGGGAACCTCATTGCTGCTATCTCAGAAACCTGGTTGCACATGCCACCTTACTCCTTCAATAAACTTTGATTGCAAATCTAGAATTGCCATTTGCACCTGCACAATTAATATCCCACTTGTAACATACACTATACTTAATACTTGTACATTTTCTGCCCTCCTCTATTTTCCTTAATTGCACATTTTAGTATTGACATTTTTACTGCATTTGCCTAATATCACATCTATACAGTACATTACACTCGTAATATACACATACTTAATATTTGTACGTACTTGTACATTTTCTGCCCTCTTCTATTTGCACTTCTGGTTAGATGCTAACTGCATTTCGTTGTTCTGCACTAATATACTGCATCTAATCTAGTCTAGGGGGAAGTGACAAAGGCATGGATGAGGGTTTCAGTGTAAAGGTGCTAAAGTTAGGGTTGTTTTTGGGAGATATCACCGAGGTGAAGATTTGCAGTCCGGGTGGTGGTTTGTATGTGTGATTTGAATGAGAGGGATTTTTCCAGGGTGACACCAAGGCTTGAGACTATTGTTGACATGGGACCGGTACACCACTTATGGCATTGGATGGGTTGTGCTGTTTAATGAGGGTAGATTTGGAGCTGATGATCATGACCTCTGTTAAGTTTGAAGAGGTTCATGCTCCTCCAGCTCCGGATGTCTTGAAGGCAGTTGATAAAGGAAACGGGGGGGATGGGAGATGAGGGTTTGGTGAAGAGGTACCGTAGAGCTGGATGTCATCGGCATATCAGTGAAACGGGTCATTGTTGACGGTTAGGAAGGTAAGAGGAAAACCAGGTAGTGCAAAACCCGTGACAAAAACACTAGCCAGATGTTCCATGAGGATTGGATAGGAAATTGTATCAAAGGCTACATTAAGGTTGGGGAGGATGAGGATAGAGAACAGGCCTGAGTCAGCGGCACAAAGGAGGTCATTAGCTATTTTGTCTAAGGCTGGTTCAGTAAAAATGAAGTGCCTAATCGATTATCAGCCAACTTTAGAAAATGTTTTAATTGAGTTGTTTAGGCAATAAAAGGAACTGCTTTTGTTTACACCTGATCAGTTTTGAGTCATGACATGTTAACTCCATGGCATTATTTGTTTGTACTATTGTACTATTACTGGTTGATAATTCACTGTCAGCATGCTCCTTTACACACACTGTGCTGATTCACAGCTCTATGACCTGCTCTTTATTCACAGGCTGACAGGTTTCAAATGGACAATGTTTGGATCACCTTAAATGACAATCTTTGTGGAGAACTCAATGAGTCCTTTCGCTCCCTGTCACATTGTGACATTCTTGACTGGCTCAGTATTTGTCAAACAACTGACTGTTTGCTTTGTCACTCAGAGACATGTTTGGAAGACTGTCACACTCTGTGGTTGGCACTCCGGCAGGTAGTCATAAAACTGTAACTGTTGTCAGGATCTGCATATTGATTATTATTATTCAATCAATTTGTCTTACTACCAGATCTGTGATCATGCATATTTTAGTTTGCTCAACCAAATTGGAGGGCTGCCACCTCAGGTGAAAGATTGCATTCAGGCAACAAGTGTATTGGTTCTAATATTCAGTTGCAGAATTCGACTACACTTTCAGATTTAAGGAGCAGTTGTCTCATCAAAATACAGGTTAACTGTGCACTCTTTGGATGCTGGAATTATTTTGAGTGCACATTTTATGCAACATTTCAAGGTAAGGCGTAATGACAATTTCTACAAAGAACATTTTCATACCCCGTACATTAAGAAAAACATGTGAATATGTAAATGCCTTGATTCCAGCTTTAGTTCACCCAGCGTTGCTGTGTTACTTTTGAATGGGGCAATGTGTTTATTTTTTTTGTAAATTTGTACTTTTACTTATTTTATCAGTTTGTCTGAAAATATTCTAATATGTCGTATGTCCCTATGCAATTTTGACCAAGTGTGTGCTATGACAACAAAGCGCTTGTCGGCTCATTTCACAACATCCCAGTTGTTAATGTCAGCTTACAAAAAACATCTGGGGCAGAAAGGCATGGTCTGGTGACACATTGGTTGCTTTGCCTCAGAGAGGTTATTCCTACACATTGGTGTTGGTTTAGGTGAGTTTTCCAGCTTTGAGTACCTCAGTTGGTAGAAAGGCAATGTATTATTCCAATTCATTATCTCTCCAGGTTTTGGGTCAGCGTTTCTTGAGAGGCACCTTGTCTGAGCCAATGAGCTATGGTCACATTGTGTCAAGTGCTCCCACAGTCAATTTCTTAAGGGCAGAGCAATGTTCTTGAAACTGCTGAAATGTATATGTATTTTCGTACAGATTTCTCGTATTGAGAGTCATCCTGAAATTTTAGATACTGCCGTTGTTTTACCATAGCTTTAAGAAAAGGAATCTATTTTTTGCTTTGCTGCACTGAGCCACCAGAGTCAAGCAGCTAATGGTTTGAAATAAAGCAGCAGGGAGATAGAGTCACAATGTGTCTGAGCATATTATAGGCCTAAAGGTTATCTGGCAATGGTTCAGTAAAAGGTCAGCATTCAGCTAATGCTAACAGTGCGCTGTTAGGAAATAATTCAGAAATTGTTTTGTTTTGCTTAATTTGAAATCAAACTTCTTTGGAGGGGAGTTTGTTTTTAAGTCCAATGTGAGTGTTATGATGCTCAAAATTTGTTTTATGTGTTTTATCCTGAAACACACATTGTTTCAGGATAACACTTTATCTGCTATGCAGACATTTTTTCTTCACTGAAAAACAAACCCTATTTTTCCCATTTTCTTTTTTTTGGTGATGATGGAGGATCTGCTGGCTAACAATAAGATTATTGTCCTGAAAATAAATATTGGAAAGGTACTAAACATGCAAAAACGACATAAAAAGAATCAATAAGAAGGGAACAACATGATGTGGTCTGGTTGTGGGTGGTTCACCAATACCAACATCCCACAGGCATAGGGTAGAAGGTCATTTTATTGTATACTGAAGGAAGTAAGGGGTCCTTGAAAGAAGCAATTACAGCATTCACTCCTACGGAGGCTCTGAATTCCCTTTCTTTGAAACCTGAAAGCAATGTCCCTTTTAGCTGTGTCCATTTTATAATTATTTTCTTTTCTCCTGCTGTTCTGTCCCCTTATTAGGACTTCAGAGGGATCCAGAAATGAAACATAATTATTTTATGTCATGATATAATGGCCTCAGCAACAGAAAAAGATCAACCACAGGCAGTTTGACATTACAGTATATAAACCTCCCACACATTGTCTTCTTTTTTTATCAATTCAGCTAGTCAGCCAGCCTAGCCTCTGACCAGGTCTGTAACAGTATAATCACTGCATCATTTTTGGTATCTGCTACCCACTACTATTAAATAAGTGTACACCTTGATTCGCATTTTTGCGAGAATCTGAAATAATTTTCTGTCATGTATGTTATTTTGGTCAATTGCATTACACGATTTACCTAGCTACCTTCAGTAATTGGCAGTAATTAGTTAATAATCTGGTTGGAGATTATCTGGTCTAGAACAGAATTTGTATCATGTTGGCCTGGATTATGTACATTAATTGTTTTTGAACTAAAGCTTCACATTTCACAAAACCTATTCAAAATCTGTGAAAGGTAATATGGTAGAAATGTTGCCTTAATAAACTGGTAGAATTTGGATGGGTTAGTCGCTTCTGTCTGGCATAACCTCCTGCACAGTGCTTGTCAGACTAAATAACATGCTGTTGTGTGGCATTAACCCATTGCGTTGAAGCAGGGCCTGAATTACAGTGTTGAAGAGATGTTTCTATCTGTGGAGGAATCTTCCCATTGTTATAGCTTATCCAGCCCATCGCATACTATAAATGAGCAAGCAAACACTTTTTATATTTCCTAGATTACTTGAAAGGGGTTCCTTTATTTTTTCAACTTGATTGAGAGATCGGAATGTACACTTGACTGTTGTGCATTAATCTTGTGCACGTCGAATTAGAAAAACATTTCCAAGCGGATCTGAACACAATATAACAAGAAGCTTCATCTGCCTACAGATGTCACATTCAATACCGTCATTAGGCTTCTACATTTATGGTTAGCTAAAAAGCTATAGCAGTAGCAAAGGCTTACATTTGGTAATATACCATTCCTGGTCAACTCGACCAACCAGTGACCACATCAACAATACAAGAGCAGAAATTTGCCGGAGTTTAAATTAACTCAAATTCAACAAGGGACTGGGCAACCATCATAAAATACTTCAGCATATAGTTGTCTGTCAGCTAAACAGGAGAATGTTAGCTGTAGTTAGCATCCCAACTATGAACAGACTAATGATTAGTTGTGGCTGTGTAGAATGTACTGTAACATAACATTGTGTGTTGTAGAATAACCTTCACAATTACAGACAGAACATTTTTTTTTGTGTTGATACAATTGAAAAATGTCTCAGGTGTTTCTGGGTTATTAGGATTTTTGCGTTTTGACTGTTGTATTTTGTTTTGTTTGACTAAAGAAATGTGATCTTCTAATCAATGTTAAATGTGAGCTAATCTGTACCTAATCTATCTACTTGTATAGGTACATTGGTAAATCAGGAGTTGCCAGAACAAGAGGGAATGTTGTTAAATGGACTCAAATGTCCTGGAATGCATAAGAAAAAAAGATTGATAATCAGAAAATAGCAGTGAAAAAGAGTAAACCGCCAAATAAGGATATTATCTCAACTTTTTCCTTCTTCACTGGAGTAATTACTGTACAGGAATGGTGGCCAGACCCAAACCTAAATTCTACCTAACAATCCTGTTTCTCTCAGCAAACAAATAGTCTGGCCCGGGCCTTTGGGGCTGTAGATAAAAGACTGTAGGCATACAGTAAGTTTTTTTGGGCTGATAGCTGGGATGGTGTCAATGAAACATGCACAATGATGAACTGGCGATCGTTTCTTGTTTCAACAACTAACACTTTATTACAATAGAACAATAAATGTAGTACACAAAAAGAACACACAAGAATTCATTGGCCCCAGCCCATACCCTATTGGGAACTTACATCTGTAATGGAAAAGTGCTTCTACTTTGGTTTTTCCAAACCTCCCATAGCGATTTCCTTGTGTTTCTTCTCCGAAGTTTACAACTGTTACAATATCAATTAGCCTTACTATGCTGGCACTGGCAATTAAGGCACAGTTAAGATGACAGTTTTGGAGTAAATGTTGCAGGACAAATGATTATAGGACCCTGCTTTTACTTTAACTGACAGCCTTTATGGGAGGGCAAAACAAATACTGAGAAGAAATAGGCAACTTAATTCAACTTGGTGATGGGGAAAAATAGATACAAAATAATTTATTGAAAATACTAAACCAAATCTGGGCTGGATCTTTTCTGTCAGGATTCAGCACAAATTAAAAACTGGGGAAAAGACAATAGGAACAGACACACTGCAACTGACCAGGGCCATGTAGGGAGTTCTAAAAAACATATTTTAAGGTTAGTCCCTAACATTTGCATGAAAACAGATTTTGCAGCAGAAAAGTATTGGAGCAATTTGCAATCTACAAAAACACAGCAATCTACAAATTCAGATTGAAGAAGATGCAAAGCACCTCTTGAAGAATATTGTAGTTTTCTGATGGTTTATTTGTCATTTTCATCTGTAATAATAAATTGTTTAATATTGATGCTTGTGCATGCAGGGCACTTTGTTGTTAAAGGAGCAATATGTAAGACTGTACTACTAGCATAAAAACAAGCAGAAATAACCAGCAGAAATCCGCAGTTGCTGTTTTAAGTTAGTCTTTCAAATAATATTTTTCTACAAAATGTATCCGTGATTGAAATATTTCCCCATTTAAACATTCTGTCAGTTTGCATTGACTTGCCATGTGCTTATACTCACTAAAGTGAAAATTCAACCATAAAGCTGTAGAAATGCTGGAACATGTTTCATTGCAAATGCATGAAGATAATTATGATGATGATGATTATTGGTTGTGAGCCTACTGGGAGGAGCCAGAGCAGTGCCTTATACAATTCTCCATTGATCTCAATCCTGTCTGGATTCATGTCTTTTAGTAAAACTATCTGCTTTTGTTACTGCAGCTTGCAAGTAATTTCATGAACATGAGCTCCAGTGTATAAAAGCATCTAAAAATACCTCCCCTTTCTTCTAGCATAGCATTTGGGCTAAACATGGGGTGTGTGTACAAGTATTCATCTGACTCTCTGCGTTTAAATATAAATATTACTTTTGAATATCTAACTAACGTATGTGGTAGCCTACTGACCCATATTATGAATGTGAAGATGAGACAAAGCCTTTTTGATAGCAGTGTTATGCATCAATATGCAGTTAATCTTTAATAGAATAACTAGTATAAAAAGGAAATATTGTCGTTCTCATAAGCATACCCTGGCAGATATTGTGACATTTTGCCATTGATTATGAAAATATGACTAATCATGCAACGCTATGACTGATCTTTTATTTAAGGATAGTGATCACATGAAGCCATTTATTTTCACATAGTTGTTTGGCTCCTTTTTAAATCATAATGATAACAGAAATCACCCAAATGGTCCTGATCACAAGTTTACCCACACCTGTGGCTTTATAAATTGCAATTAGTGTCTGTGTTTAAACAGTCAATTAATTTGTTAGCTCTGACATGGATGAACTGAGCAGGCTTGATACTGAGCCATGGGGAGCAGAAAAGAACTGTCAAAAGACCTGGGTAACAATGTCATAGATCTTTTTATAAAGATGGAAAAGGACATAAAAATATCAAAAGCCTTGTAAATGCCAGTCAGCATTGTTCAATCACTTATTAAGAAGTTCAATCACTTATTAATGAAGATTCTGGGATCTCTTGATACCAAGCCAAGGTCAGGTAGACCAAGAAAAAATTCAGCCAAATCTGTCAGATGAATTGTTTGGGATACAAAGAAAAACCCACAGGTAACCTCACGAGAATTACAGGCTGCTCTGGAAAAAGACGGTGGGGGGTTGTTTCGAGGAGCACAATACAACAATACTTGAACAAAAATAGTCGAGTTGCCAGAAAGAGGCTTTTACTGCACCAATGCCATAAAAACGACTGGTTACAATCTGCCCGACAACATCTTGACATGCCTCATAGCTTCACTTTTATGATTTTTTTTAATTGTGTTTTCATATAAAAAAGTACCCACATTTCGGTGTATTATTCAACACTAACTCCCACTGTGCATGCTGCACCCTGAAAACAATATTATAATACTCCTGTCATAGTTTCAGTTTAGGGTTGCTGTAAGAACCCAATTCAAATAGAATTTGACTGCATCTGTGCTGTGGTCCTATATAGAGCCTCAAAAATGAAATGAGGGTAGAGTTCCACAGTACATAATGGAGGTAGTATATATTTGATATAAAAATATCTATATATGAAGCTTGTGTCTGTAAAGGTATATGTGTGGTATGTTGTGGGTGGATAAAGAGTCCAGTTCAGTAGGGAAGCCCCTAAAAGCAGTGACTAATTAGGGTCTGCTAATCCGGGCTGGCTTAGACCCTAGCAGTAGGGATGAATCATATGCAGACATTGTCTTCCTCTTTAGCCATAGTAGTGGGTCCTCATTGCAAAGGGGCTGGGGGTGGAGAGGAGGACTGAAGTAGGGAGGGAAGGGAGTGAAAGCAGGAGGGGGGGGGCTCTGAAATCCACTGTCCTCTGCGCTCCGCAGACCAGGGGCATTGATCCGAGGAAAAACGCTCAATCATGCCTCCTGCGTCTCTGCCTTCTGCAGGGCCAGCATAAAATCAGCCAATAGAGTCCTGAATAGTGGCACCTCAAGATTTCCTACGCACACATGTGACTGTGTAAGCACATGGATACATACGTCTGCTAATAACCTGCAAATAAATATTTGATTGGTGGAAAGTCACTGCAAAAGAGCCTGCAGCGAAGCCTTGAAAAATGAATTCCTGATTTATTTCAACAGATTATTTATATCTACCTTTCATTTAATGCTAGTCTCTTTTTTTAGACCCACAGAGGATTGGCATGTAAAACTTGCATTTCTGTCTTTATTTATATATTGCTAGTACATTGCGAGTCACATTGAGAAAGGCCATTAATGCATGTAGAGGGCAAACAATAATAATAATAATCCTTCCTCAACAATGAAAAACTAATGACCCATTGGTTGATATTAACCATCAATATCAGATACTTGACCATTAGTTAATTATATTGTGTCCTCATAAAGTGAGGAATTATCCTACATTAACAATGACTATCAACTGACCCACTGGTGCAATAGTTACAAACCATTAATAACTGATACCTCACTATTGAATAATTATTTTGTGTCTCCTAAAGTAAAGTGAGGAATTATCCCATATTAACAGTCATCTTCTAATGTCTCATTGGTAGCTTTAAACCATTTAAAACTGATACCTCACCATTAGTGCATATAAATCAGTGTTTCTTAATCCTGGCCCTCGGGACCCAAAGGTGTACATGTTTTTGGTTTTGCCCAAGCACTTACAAACCTGATTGAAACAATTGCTTGATAATAGGTTGACTTCATCAATCAAGTGTGTAAGGGTTAGGGCAACATTTGAAACAGGTGTGTGGCTTGAGCAAAAAACAAAATGCACACCCCTTTGGAACATGAGGACCAGGATTAAGAAACATTGATATAAATATATAAATGAGTGACGTGAAACAAACATTATTTAGCCTACCTTATTAATAATGTATTAAAAAATGTGATTATCTTATGAATAGTTTATATTACTTAGCCTATTGTTTATGAAAACAACTAGCTACATGAATGGATGTGCTGTATCTACACGAACCCTTTGACGGGTACGATCACAGGTATCGTTAGAACGCACCATTAGAACGTCTAGGTACAAGTGACACAACAATCACTGGTCAGACTGCACTTTTATTTACTAACATTTCACTCAAACAGTGTTCATAAATGTATTCCTCTATTGTATTTGTTTGAAGACCTACACAGTGATATTAATGAGGTATCAAACGTTCAAACCGGGACAAGAAGGTTTACTTACGTTCTACACCATCAGGCAGCCAACATTAGCAGTTATATTTTTCTAAAATAAACATAATATGTCTGAGACAAAAAACTAATGATATTAGCGACTAGAGCATCTTGCTGTTTCCGGGAAGAGCTGACAACTGGTCAAAATCATTGAGTAAAAACCTTCTAGAAGTTAGGTTAGTTGTTTGTTAACACTGTTTATCAATCAAAGATGAAGAAATGTGAGTAACCCTGAAACCTGATGATCATTTACATTTGCCCCTCTTTCAGACATACAGCTCCGGAAATAATTAAGAGGCCACTGCTCCTTTCCTTTCCAAAAATGTTGATTAGGTAAGTTTTGAGTGAGGAACAGAAGTGTTCAATTTGCAGTGGTCTCTTAATTTTAATCCTACTATTCCTTACTCAAAACCTTCCTTTTTGACTTTTTTGGAAAGGAAAAAAGGTGCAGTGGTATCTTGATTTTTTCCAGGGCTGTATTTGCCATCCTGGGGAAACTGCAGAAACTATGATTTGTCCCTCCCCAATACATTCCTGTAAAAATACAACTCAATACAATAAGACAATTATAACCATCACCAGTCTTCATTTTTTCTGCATTGAAATACAGGTCACACTTTGTTGGCTAGCAGTTAGCTGACATTGGCTAGCAAGCTGTTACACATCAACCAGTTTTTGCAGCTGTTTGAATTTGAGTCAATGAGAGAAGCTTGCTATGCAATGTACAGGTGCTGGTCATATAAATAAATTATCATCAAAAAGTTGAAACTTGCATTATGTATACAGTCATTCCACACAGAATGATACATTTCAAGTTTTCATTCCTTTTAATTTGGATGATTATAACTGACAACTAATGAAAACCCCAAAATCTGTATCTCAGAAAATTAGAATATTACTTAAGACCAATACAAAAAAAAGGATTTTTAGAAATGTTGGTCAACTGAAAAATATGAACATGAAAAGTATGAGCATGTACAGCAATCAATACTTAGTTGGGGCCCCTTTTGCCTGAATTACGGCAGCAATGTGGTGTGGCATGGAGTTGATCAGTCTGTGGCACTGCTCAGGTGTTATGAGAGCCCAGGTTGCTCTGATAGTGGCCTTCAGCTCTTCTGAATTGTTGGGTCTGGCTTATCACATCTTCCTCTTCACAATACCCCATAGATTTTGTATAGGGTTAAGGTCAGGCGAGTTTGCTTTTTTCTACCACATCTTTTCCTTCCCTTCGCCTCTCTATTAATGTGCTTGGACACAGAGCTCTGTGAACAGCCGGCCTCTTTAGCAATGACCTTTTGTGTCTTGCCCTCCTTGTGCAAGGTGCCAATGGTCATCTTTTGGACAGCTGTCAAGTCACCAGTCTTCCCCATGATTGTGTAGCCTACAGAACTAGACTGAGAGGACATTTAAAGGCCTTTGCAGGTGTTTTGAGTTAATTAGCTGATTAGTGTGTGCCGCCATGTGTCTTCAATATTGAACCTTTTCACAATATTCAAATTTTCTGAGATACTGATTTTGGGGTTTTCATTAGTTGTCAGTTATAATAATCAAAATTAAAAGGAATGAACACTTGAAATATATTGGCAAAATATGGTAGAAAGTATAAATTGAGCATTGGTAGACAGCTAGGTAGCAATCTCTAGAGCAATGAATTTATTCAAGCACCAATGCCAACAGCACCGATTGCAACAGTTGTGTTGCACTGTTTTTGAATTCAAGCCTGATCAACTTGGGGTTGGCAGAGCTATAGCAGGGTGTCCTTGTGACCAGTATTTACAGTATCATTCAAACATTTAGACACACCTAGTCATTCATTTATGTTGCTCCATTTTTATAATGATCTATATTGCAGAAAGATGGTGAATAGATCAAAACTACAAAATATATGTTAGCCAATAGTCAGGGAGGCCACCAAAAGAGCTGTTGGCAACTCTTAGGCACAGTTTTCCACATGTGAGCTGGGAGACACTGTGCATACTGCATCAGTAGCCCAAGTGCTTCACAAAAGCCATTGTTGGATTTTTTTTTAAAATCAAATCTCGGCTAGAATTTCCCAGAAGGAATATTGTAATCTCTGAGAAAATTATATGGTGTGAGGACCAAAACAGAGCTGGGTTCAATGCTAACTGTTGTTTGGTACAAGCTTAAAGGACAATACAGACGAATATCGATAATCTGCCCAGGTTCATAGATTCTTAGAAGTTATTGTTGGACTGTCTCTCTATGCATAGAACTCTTTCACTCAAGGAGAGCAGGGTGAAGATTGCGTGAGTGCTGCATCATCTGGTTATATTGCCTTCGCCCCCCACTAATACCATTTGTTAGATCTTTGTGAGATAACGATTATCTACGTGAAAATTGAATGTTCTATCAGTTCGGAAACACAACATTGGGGAACTTCAATCTATTGTGATACATACCACATATATTTCCTGAGATGAATATCAGCTGCAGGTTTTCCTTTTTCCTTTTATAAAATCTCTTCCAAAGACAGGTATTTGGCTTGTGTAATAGCATAACAAAAAACATCACTGCATTCTTTCTCAAATGATAATTCTCCATAGCAGTCCAGTGACCATTTAATCACAATCTGATACAAACAAAAATGCATTTAGATGTTCATGAGTAATACAGAGTTGTTTAGAGGTAGTAGGAAAGTACAAACAATTTGATTAAAACACAAAACCTAACCTTTAAGGTGCCCCATCTCAAACTTCAAGTGTTCCATCTGGTCTTTTCCACTCTGAGCAGGTCTAAATTTGGATTTACTAAATGTTTCGGGTAACTGCTGTGCTGAGAATTATTTTTTTGCAAATCAGTCATAGATGGCAATTTCTTAGAAGACTTCTCATAGTTAAAGCATGTACTTTGGTGCCAGATGACTCTACATGATTGTGAGCAACCACTTCACTGGATTACCTTAGGCTTCATGACTTAGAATTCTTGTTTATCAGTTGTAGGCAGAGTTTTGGGAATCACTGTGTTTCCTGTCTTCAACTTTATGCACATTGTTTTGACATTTCTGTAAGACATTTCTTCTAGCCATCTTACAAAATCTTTTGGATAACACAGAGAGAATTATTTTAATTTTTCATTGCATTAATTTTCATTTTTATTTGTTGCTGTGTTAACCATGTTTTTAGAGTAAAATAGACACCTACTGCCAAGAAAAATAGGATGAAATAATATTCATGAAGATATTCGCATTGCACTGTACATTAAAATTCCAGACTCAATTTCTTGACAGTAGTGTAGGCATAATGTTGTACATAAGCATTCTTGTAATTGAACATTATCACATGTCATTGGTTATGACAATTGCCATGTTACCATTTCTAATATATTGTGTCCCATATATGCTGACCTGAAACTAGTTTAAATTATTTCTGACAACGATTTTATATTAAAATGTTCATACAGTAGTTGCTAATCCATCCACCTGTGACTGACAGATGGATGATTAACAGTGATGTTGGTGTTGGATCACACTTCAATAAAGTAGATGGAGCACTAAGATGTAATGCAGAGCTGAACAATTTTCCAACTGTTAGAACAAGAACATAAGCCATCACCGACCCCAAGGACAAAAGTGCACTCAATAACTGTCCTCTGTCCAGATGAGGTAAGCCCTAATCGCAATCCCTTAAACCTTTAAACTTGGACATGTTGCAATAGATTCTTTTTTGGAGATTAAATGGAGTCTCTCGCACTGAACTCTTGATTAATTGAAGTTTTTCTATCTTGCAGTAATCTGTGCCTGTTGTATTTTGTCCTCCAGCAGTGCCAAGTGCTAATATTGGTGCACAGCGGCAAGATGTGATGTCACGCTAGATAAGGTATTCTATATATTAATTATTAACAGGAGGGAAAGAGAATGATTGAATGATTGAGCATTATATTGAGATAACAACCATTTGTCCTGATGAGCTTTTTTTTCCAGATGTATATCTTGCAAGATGACAGCAGCTTGGGGGTATTGACTGTCACAATGACTTTCTTAGATAATTCCATCATAATGCCTTGACTGCATTATAAGCATACCTCAGTTCATTGTTATGCTGGAATTTCAATTGTTTTCATTTACATATCCAGATATTTTCTTCGTAATCATTTTTACTAGCCTAACTCTTGAAAGCTTCATGAAATTCCCCAAATGCTTGTGTTGACGAAGTGAATGCATTATTGAATGCTTGATGAACGTGTCAGCCTAATGACGGTACGCCACCTGAATACCTGTTTATTTGTACTTGTACTGATACAATTTATATCTTCTGAAAACATTTACCTATTATTTGGTTTATTCCCTTGGAATAAATGCAAAGCTTTTTGCCTGATCCTTTATCTTCTGTCTAACTTTTGACCTTCAGAAACTTGCTTGGCAACAATATCAATGGTGCTGTGCTCATTTCTCAATAGATGTATTGACAAGCTTTGACAAACCTAGCCTTTCTTGTTTGGTTGATTTGCCAGAGCGCAATACATTTACAATATACATCTTCATGTGACAGAAGTGACTTGGAACTGTGAGCTTTGAAAGACATTCATTGCCTTATGCTGTATGTGCATCTGTCCGTGTGGACAGTTCTTCTCTTTCCCTTCTGCATTTGTAACAAACTCCTCCTGTTATTAGTTGACTTCGCAAGTCATTCTTTTTCTGGGCTGGGTTCCATTTTAATAGTTTTATCTCTTTCTCCAGTTAGAGCCAGGGTAGAAGTGTCACACATAGCCCTGCCAGTGTGAACCGTGAAGGGGAGAGGCAATTAAAATGCACCCACTGGAGTCCATTCACGCATGGCTGAGACTTGTGTGGCCAGAGATCTTTGAGAAGTAAAACTATATTACAGACAAGGTTGATAGCGAAGACACCTACACAGACACCCATGTCATTATTAAACTTACCTTAACTACTTTATTTTATGCTTGAAGACAGGGATTTTGAATACATTTTATGGTAGCTGAAAGTACTAACATACTGCATTTCTTTTTTTGTTTTCATTTCAACAAAACACATTGATCCATTTATAATCCATTGATGCATTTATAAGTCATTAATTTTCAAGTCCTTTTACTGCCTTCTTGCCTTTCTTTCTACATGCTATGTATTGCGATCTTGCAACAATGTCTCAGCAATGTTTGCATAATCCCGGGCCCTCAGTTTTCCCTGATAGTGAAATTGGGACGCACAACAGTATTTGTGGAAGTGTTTCACTTTTTATATCACTTTCACTCAACATACCACATCAACATGTCATGACACTAAAAACTGCTTTAAAACATCAACCATCAGCAGTAAAGCAGAGAGCTGGAAAAGGTTTTTAAAATAAGCTGTTGTTATTCAAAGTAGATACAAAAAATGTTGTTGTCATTCTGTGTGAAGTAAAGGAAAAAGTACTTTGAGAATCTCATGATTGTGGCTAGACAAAGACACCCCAAATGTAGCAGCCACCTAATCTCAGTTACAGAGATTTTTAATGAAGCGTTGGTGTAGTGATACAGCTCTATGCTTTTACAATAGTGTTTGGAGCTGTGTGCAGGGCATGACACATTTTCTCCTCTATTTCAATGTGGACAATGCATATCAAGTGCGTAATTACACCCTGAATACATTGAAATATACACATGCTTACATACATACATACATACATACATACGTACAGTACATAACCTAAAAGTGTCTGCATTGTTAAGAACTACCATTTCTTTCAGAAATGTTGTTACTATTCACATAAGTACAGTGGTCTGCAAAAGTTTGGGCAACCTTGTTAATGTCCATGATTTTCCTTCATAAATCGTTGGTTCTTAGGATAAAAAAAATCAGTTAAATATATCATATAGGAGACAAACACAGTGATATTTGAGAAGTGAAACGAAGTTTATACCATTTACAGGAAGTGTGCAATGATTGTTTGAACAAAATTAGGCATGTGCA
>JACXGJ010012827.1:0-17260 GCA_016801105.1 Esox niger
CCCTCCATCTCCTGGCTGTCTTCTGCACCCTCCATCTCCTGGCTGTCTTCTGCGACCTCCATATCCCACATAACTGGGGAGAAGTAAGGCAACAAGAGCCTTTTCTTTCCTCCATCATTTTCTCCAGCTTCTCCCCACAGCCTCTCCCTGGGAGCCTTTAAATAACTCCTCCTGATGTGGTCCCAACTGAAGGCAGCTGTGCTGCAGAGGGGCTGGACTGGCTGGCGGTCTCCGGAAGAGTCCGGGAGCTGCCAGCTCTCTTTAGGGATGTTGGTGTCATACTGATGCAGCAGGTGGGGTGCGTACCACAATATATTATATTTGGCATTTATGTTTTATTGGAAATATCATAGGCAGTGGGATATAAAGAGAGTGTGGTAAAATTGTATTTGTTTTTATGCTATTTAATTTGTATATATTTTTTTCTTTGTAAAGCACATTGAATTGGTTCTATGTATGAATAGTGCTATATTAATGACCTTGTTTGTTTGCTAATATTAGCCATGGGTGGAATGCGGCTTAGACCACGAGGCCTGAAGCAAATAATTTGAAGTAGATTTTTAGATATGTTTTCAAATGACATAAAATATATAGAAGTCTAAGGACAAGGTAGAAATCCACGCTTGATAGAAATCCATGCTTGGTTTCCGTTTTCACAGTTTTGTTTTCAAACAAAAACAACAAATAGAAAAACCATTTGAATAGTTTGAACATCATGTCCATATTCTCAAAAAGCACCCAGAATGTATTTAATAGTTAATTGAACATGATAGAAAATGATGTATGACAAATGCTAATGTCGGTAATCTGACTTGAATGGGATTTGTGCCACAAATGTGAAAACAAGAGGATATGGAAACAGCCCCAACCACTGCCAGGGAAACTAGACCAGAGTATGGATTCCAGGCCAATATTGCTACAATTCTGCTGAAATTGATGACTTGACAGTGCCACCATAACCTGAACAATGAAAATGAGAATCACGTTTGGCATTGTAAAATTCATAATAAATTCATAATTAATAAACACTGTACTTTGCTTGTTGGGATTGTTTGCCATGGGATCTAAGAGAAACTAATGCAAACTAATGTGTTATTTAGTAATTAAACTTCCCATGTAACTACGTTTTTTCTTTTCAATTAATTAAATTTCTTTATTTGGGTATGTAACAGTTGAAATGTTTAGTCAAAACTCTAGCCTGACCACATATACCGCTTCCTTTGGTTTCCAGAAATAACCTAGAATGTTTAATCTTCTTTTTGCTTTAATTAAATATGTAAAAATGATGCAGCCCTTTCATAATCTTTATGCTAGGGACATATTTTAGCTTTGAATGTCTTATAACTAGACCATACTCCTTTTGTATCTCACATATAAATCACATACTTATTTTTACATTCCTTCTAATGATGGATACATCCTACTTGTGTTTTGTATACCAAGTTTTCAGACCCAAGATAAATTCTCTTAATTTACAGAGTTGTAAATGGTACAATTGGTTGACATGCTAGTTGGAAATGCTGCCACACCAAACCAATTATTGCTAGGTTACATCATTTTTATGTTGGGATATATACAAATAAATACATTTAAATATGTTGCTTGCATAAGTATTCAACACATTAATGTCTGACAGAGAAAGGTTTCACTGCAATAACAGCTTAAAGTATTTTGATATGTACCAGCTTTGTACACGGTTAAGGAGTGGTTTTGGCTTATTCCTCTTGGCAGTTTGATCTAGGTTATTCAGGTAGGTTGGATGATGCTTTGGGTATTAAAATATCCAAGTAGTGCCACAGATTCACAATGTGATGTAGATTAGGGATTAAGTGATGTAGAAACAGCTTCTCTTGTAAGATTTACCTATATTTTATTTAATCTATTCTTCCTTTAATTTTGTGTTTTGGGGCATGGGCTGTTTTATGTTTGTGCCAGACAGCATTTCGGTTTTGACAAAAAATCGAACCTGAAAACGTTTTTCCCCATCACAGCTGTCACCCATTTTTCCAAATGAAACTTTTGGAGTCACAGCTTATTTCTTAGCCCCCTCAAATATCGGCCTCTGTTATGCAGAGCACTTGATATGGTTGACAGATGCACCATTACTCCATACCTAGCTACAGAATGTTCCTCAAAGTGATTGTACACCTCTCTGTGACTTCTCTCAGTTGTCTTCTTCATGTTGGAGAGTTTAGTTTTGAGGGACAGCCTTTTTTTTGGTGGTGTGGTGTGAGACAACTTCCATTCAACTGACCAATGTAACCAATTTAGAGTTTCGTTTTATTTTAAAAGGAAATGTTAAAAAAATGTCAAGGCACCACTTATTCACCAGTCTACCTTGGGAACCTCATTGCTGCTATCCCTGCACTTCAGTCGCATATGCACCTTCAATTTGCCTTCTTGCCCATTTAGAATGACCATTTGTACTACATTTGCCTTCACTGCACATCTATACATCCCACTTGTAAAATACATTATTCTTGTAAATACTTTTCTGCCCTCTTCTGTTTGCTCTTCTGGTTAGATGCTAACTGCATTTTATTGTACTGAAATTGTACTGTTCAATGACAATTAAGTTGAAATCTAATATACTGTAGATTATATCTAGTCCAATATGAGACCATGTGAGCAGAATTCATCGTTCCTTCAAGTCTTCCAGGCCCTGAGTCAGCAAAGCATCCCCACAACATCACTCTACCTCTACCATGTTTGATAGTTGGGATAATGTTCTGATTGTGAAATGCTATGTTTGGTTTACGCCAGACTTAATGGGACCCGTGTCTTCCAAAAAGTTGCACTTTTGACCCCTCTGTTGACAGATTTTCCCAAACAGCTTGGGGTCATCAGTGAACTTTTTTGCATATTTAGCAAATCTCCTAAAAATATACTTTTGCCCAGTCTATTTCTTATTGTTGAATCATGAATGCTGACCTCAGCAGAGGCTAGTGAGGCCTGCAGTTCCATAGATATTTCCCTGGGTGTTTTCATGACTTCCTGGAAGAATCATTGCTGAATCCTTGGAGAAATGTGGTATGAAAGATTCACCACTGTTCCAAGTTGTCTCCATTTGGAGATAAGGGCGCTCACTGTGATTTGCTCCTGTAGAAATGGCTTTGTTACACTTTGCAGATTGATATATTTTACCTTATCTCGTCAGGAATTTCTTTCTATCATGGCTTGGTGTGCTCCATGTTAAGACCATGAAGCCTACTTAACATTGATGGTGAGGTTCTATATTAGCCATGTTTAGATTGAACTGGACTGACAGTAATCAAACCTTGGTGTGTCTGCTCCAATGGAATCCAATGACCAATTTCATTTTGTTAATGTGTTGTTTGAGTAACTAAGTACTGTATTAACTAGCAACTAAAAACCAACTCTATATAATGTAATTTACCACAAATTTACCAATTTCACGTCATAAGTGTTGCCCCCAGGGCCCCCTTCAACACTCATTGTGACCTTTGCACTCTGGTTACTTGGCCCATACTACATACGCGACCCCAGACTCATTCGTACCAACTTATTCACTTATTAAGTCCCACAGTCAATGGACCCTCTATCTTAGCTCACTCCTTAACATTGGCTATACCAATAATTAATACGTCTGGCAATTCCTAAAACCTATACCTCTTTTTTCAGAAAACTGTTAAAATATCTAATATATTTGAGCCTATGATCATTATCAATGGTGTGCATAACTTTGCATTCTGGTTTTATTAGCATTTTACACAGCCTCTAAAATGGGGTTGTAGATTTTCCATTGGCTCAAAGGTTGTATCTTATTTTGATTCTGATTGATTTTCTATTTGTTTGTATAGTTTCAATAAAAACATTGTGTGTGTGTGCTTTGAATATATGGCAACTTGGTGTTTATAGATTTAGACATTCACTTGCAAATATTAAACTGTTCCATTTTGCATCACACATAAATGTACAGGGAAGAGAGTGAGTTCATGGTGGAAATCCCTGTAAATCTCAGTAATCCGGTTACTGCCGTTAAACCCTACTTTGGGCAGGTTGTCACTGAAAATGAGAACTGGTCCTCAATTGACAACTGCTTAAATGACTCACTGGCTGAACTATCAATTTAAATACATTTGTAAAATATGTTTGTTTTCTTATTTGGGGCATGCGACCTCAGTTGACATTTTTACTCAACAGCCTGACCACAGACACCTCTTCTGTGGTTTGCAGTTGGACTGCTGAAAAATACCATACATATTTCCTTGATTGAATTAAACATATTTAAACATGATAATATAATTATGTGCCCTGTTATATGTTTCAGGACCTATTTCAGTGTACAATAGATATGTCTTTCCTTTACACCATGCTTCTTCAAAATATATATTTTTTTATTACTATCACTTGCTATGTTGGAATCATGCTAATTTGTGTTTGATTACAAGTTGCAATGTCCTGAACAAACTAAGCCGAAACAGGATAATATTCTTAAAAAGGTAAATAAATAAAATGTTGATCGACTGTGTCCCTATAAACAATTTGGTTATTCTTAAAATAAAGTTATGCAACACCAAATGGTTTAACAGAAGCATTGCCTGCTGAAACGTTTACTGAAATACACATTTTTGTATATGTTAACTGAATAAGAACATGAAAAATATTAACTTACTATTCTTTATTGAAGATCTTGTGAAAACTCCAAAGATCAATGACACTACCACTTGCAGCAATAAAAGTTTGCTAATGGAAGGGACTAATGCTCAGCAATAATGCACTTCGACAGAGAAGGGAAAATGAGCTGCAAGCACTAACAGCCAGTACCAGAACGTGATGTAGGAAACTGTTGCGTTGTACCTGTGGAGACTTAAAGTACAGTGTTCTCAACAGGATCAGAATTTCAATAACCTTCGTGAAAATTCAACAGCAGCTAGTGCTGTACACAAAGTGGCAGAGATGGCCTGGACTGCCCCTTTTAAAAGTTTCATATTTGTATCTGGAAACTTTTTTCGGGCAATTAAAAGAACAAAAGGTGCCATTAGCAGACAATTGTCACTGGAGTTAACTGGTGACATAAAAACTACACCTTTTGTAATATATTACCATGTTTGCATGTTGGTGCATTTCAATGTTTTAAATGCAAATTTCACCCAGGTGTTGGAGTATGAACAGGACACACTCCAGTGGCTGTGGCCCCACTCCTAATACTGTGTTCAGACTGGCAAGCAACGAAAGCAAAATTGGACTCCTCACAAAAAGCTCTGAACGCATAGACCTTGTCACTCTTCTTCGCTAATTTTCTCATGCTCCATCGAGTTGGAGGGGACCTATGGATTGGATTGAGGACTATTTTTTAAGCCACTCCAATGTGGGTTTGGCTGTATGTTTTATGGTCATTGTCCCCTTGGAAGGTGGATCTTCCAGATTTATTGTAGACTTCAGCAGATTTTCATCCAGGATTACTTTGTACTCAGGTATGATGCACCCAAATCTGAGTGTTCTCTTGTCCACAAGGGGGCATTACAATACAAGTTTTGACTACAAAATGAATCATACAGTGCCTATTGAAAGTTTAAACCCCCAGTAATCAATTCCATAACTTTTAGTTTATGACAAGAATGTAAAAAGTAAACAAAAGACATAAATGATAACAATTACACCTTGCTTATCTGTCAAATAAAACCTAAAAATGGGAATCCAAATGTTTTGTTTCAAGGAGGGGAGATTACACTCTAGTAAGAGAGGTCTGTTATGGACCTGAAATTGAATTAATTAGGATATGTGCATACACAGCACCACATCCCTTTTTACAACCAAAAAAAGGAACTGGGAAAACATAACAAATGCAAATATTATTACGTTATATATATTAGAATATTATCAGTGTGTTCAAGTGCCCCTTCTCGGTTGGAGAAGGATTTACTTTGTCATCTTGCTTTCCTGATCAACAAGACAAACTGTAATTGTAACTCTGCAGTTATCATCTAAAAGTTGTGTATGCTTGTCAGGGCATTAGGGTTCTGGTTTTTGCATTAACAGGCAGAAAATGCAGGTTTCTGACATTTTCATCAATGATATTAAACACGAGTGGAAATCTGTTGTCCAACATGGACATTACTATAGTCACAGGAATCATAAACACAAGGGGTCCCCTGTTACCACAGATATTGTGTGAAATCACACAGTGATGCATGTTCATGAAATAGGCAGTTTCCAAGTTTCCACAATAACAGTGTACATGCATCATTGAAGACAATTAGTGTTAATGATTGGGGAGAGGAGAGCAATATCTGCTCATAAACCTTGATCTAGTGCTGGGCAACAAATCGACCAATTGGTGAACTGCATTCTAAGCATGATCGGGGCTGAAGGACAGTCAACATTCGGTGAAGCCTGGTAAATATTTGAATGTGGAATCACAATCGATTAGTCGTTGAAAAAAGAACGTATTTTCTGATTTATTTTTAAGCAATGTGGCAAATATTGCCTTGGTGATGTCATGTCAGTGTTAGGCCAGTCACAGGTTACACAAGGACTTTCCATCCACATTCCTTTACATTTCCAATGCCCTTGATTACCTCAATAACCTATTCGAAAGAAGTCCAAAGAGGAAAGAGAAGAGATGATGGAGGGGTTAAAGAAACCAAGTGATAAAAGCCTCTATTTGTCTCTTCACTTTTCCCTTCCCTAGTTCCTCTGATTGTAGAGTAATGTGTCTGCAACTTGGATGTACATAAATGTTCTGCTGCAAAATAAATGTGTGCTTCCTGTGAGTTCGGAAGGCAACAAGCATGCACTGTACAGCCCAGACTGAAGCATTTTTTTGATGGGTCCTCTAACACTGTGAGTTGAGTTGTGTAATGTTATCAGTAGGACTGAGTCATTGATGCCTCTCTTCAGCTAACTTCAACACGAGGGAAAGGCAAAAGCACTGTGTCCCAGAGTGTGAGTGCTGGTCTCCAAACAGTCCCCTTTTATTTCACGATGTATGCATATGATATAGATGGACAGGTATTAGTGGGCCTTAGTCAGCAGTCAGATATTTAAGATATATTTTGTAAAGCCTTTTTACATTTTAACATCAGCAAAGAACTCATACAGATACCCAGACTGACACCTCATACTGTAGCAATATGACATTGGCCCGGAAAAAACACTAGAAAGGTTGTGAACCAAGAAAGAAAACTTGAGAGAAGCCAGGGGAGAAAAGAGAACATTGACGGAGAGGAGACATTTTTCATCTAGTTATAAAATATGTGGAGTGCCAGAATGTCCGTAAAATATAGTTAAAATCAGTTGAGGTAGAGCCACCAACCCTCAGAAATGCACAAATTTCCACAATGTGTCAGCCTCTTCTAAATTAGACAACTGAATTCAGTGTACATTGAATTTCAAAACTGCTTATTTTCTACCATGCAATGTTTTTATGAAATATATGAACTCTAAAATGGATGAAAAAAGGAAATAGTTGGAACAAAAAGTTATGTGCAACATTGGGTGGAATCTATGTGAAGTTTGAAGCACCTCTTCACTACTCCCTCAATTTGTGATTTAAGAATCAGCTATTAAATGGCTGACATCATTGACACTACCCCTGGTGTCATCCGTCGAGATGACAAGCCTTTACTGCAGCCATTTTATGTTCAGTTAAAGAGTCTTGAGATGAGTCTTACAGTGTTGAATGCTGAACTGAGGTCAATTAATTGCACTTTCATGTCCAGGTGGGAGAAAAATGTGTCGTTCCAGAGTGCCCATGGAATGATGTTGATGTGAGCCATGACCAGCATTCAGAAGCATTTCATGGCTACAGATCTGATAGTTATTTTGCTGAGGTCATTTGATGCAGATCACATTTCTGACCTTCAGGTGTTTGATAGCTATGATGCTACCTTACTCTAAGTGCATTTTAGACATGATGCAATGTGACAGCAACCTTGTCCTTGTTAATTTCAACATCCATTCTTTGTTCAGACGTGAACATATCAAAGATAACTGGAGCTATATTCCTCTTTGATCTTGAGAAATAGAAGAACATTGATGCCTTTCAAAATAACTGAACATTTAAACATTGTTCTCCTGATCTCACTTTGATCTCATTTTGGATTTCCCATCATTGTTGAAAAGCAGAATCCAAGGTTATTATACAAATACAGCTCCAGATAAAATTAAGAGACCACTGCACCTTTTTCTTCACTTTCCAAATAGTTTTGAGTGAGAAACAGAAGGTTAAATTTGCTGTGGTCTCTTAATTTTTACCCTTCTGTTTCTGACTCAAAACCTTCCTTTTTTGGAAAGGAAAGAAAAAGGTACAGTGGACTTAATTTTTCCGGAGCTATGTGTTGACAGCTGGTAATGACTGATGACAAATTTCAGGACAATTGCATGTTTGATTCCCACAGAGATCATTACAGTTGCTGTCATCACTGGAATCACGAACAGTGGCATCTACATACAGTCCCCTCCAAAAGTATTGGAACGGCAAGGCAAATTCCTTTGTTTTTGATGGTCACTGAAAATATTTGGAAATAAAAGCTGAAATTCTGAACTCTTGTCTCATACTCATCTTTTGATCTTAAACCCAAATGTCTTTAGTGAACAACAAAAAGAAAGGAATTTGCCTTGCCGTTCCAATACTTTTGGAGGGGACTGTAGATATTACAATAATTCAGCTGCATTCAACCTTTTGCTAGTGTTAATATTTCACTGAATATATCCAGTTCAGATATGTTACATAATCATTTTATTGCACAGGCAAAAGCATTGAAATAGAAATGCTTAGTCATAAAGCAATTGTCCTACATAGCACCCTATTCCGAATATATATATATATATATAGTGCATCATGCAATTTCTCAAATACACATTTAGTAGTAAGACTTTTTTGGACAAAACTTTCCAAGTATTGTTACCCCAAAATTCAATTTTATGGGAAACTAGAATCCTGCCACTAATATTGACAAAACTGAATGTAACAACTATGTGGCTTGTCTCCTATTTCTCTTCCCTTACTACACAAGACTGGAATGGTTTTAGCTAGTTCAGTGTGGTTTAGGGTGGAGGGAATATTACAGTGAGGGTCTAAAGCTATGGTGAAACCACAAGTCAATGCAATGCAAACTGATGGACCGGCGAGAAAGTTTATATGGGGATATCTTTTTCTACTATTTTGTAGGAAAAAATATTTGAAACATTAACTTAAAAAAATAAATAAAGTGAGTACATAAAAAATCTTAGATATGGCCCTTTTAAAATAATACCAAATAAAGAGGCTGAAGTTACACATTTTCTATGCTTTTTAGTTGGTGTCAGTTTCCAGGCACTGTATTGATGTATTTTACTTGTTTCCCTGAGGTATAGGAATAAAGCCATGTGCAAGTAAAATCCCTTTGTCATCCATCACCATGTGTAAAGTGAAAGAGCTTTCAGCTCTAAGGAAACAGGTGATTGTTGTCCCGCATAGATCAGATAAAGTAAAAATACACAAACAGTTGTCCCGCATAGATCAGATAAAGTAAAAACACACAAACAGTTGAAAATACCAGTAAGCACAGTCAATAATAAAGAAAAGTTGAACAGTTTTGGACAGGTTCAAATGAGCTAATATGAAAGCAAGGATAACAGTTTCTGAACTGCAAAGTCCAAGAGCATCCCATGTGCAGCTTTCATGAGGAAGATTGCAAATTGTCTGCCTGAATTTTCTGATAACATGCTGCATTCATCTTGCCATACATTTTCTGAAAATTCCCTGTGCCTTTAGAGCCCCCCCCCCCCGCAATCATCAGTGAGCCACAACCATGTTTCACCAAGGGGATAGTATTCTGTTCACTACAGGCTTTGTTGACCCCTCTCCAACATAGCACTTATGGTTGTGAACAAAAAGCTCTATTTTGGTCTTGTAACTCCTAATTACAGGGTGCCAGACTCTGTGAGGCATGTCACGGTAATATTGTAACCGGGCTTCTTTGTGGCACTGGCGCAGTAAAGGCATGTTTCTGGCAGCTCGACCATGCTGTCCACAAGAGAATACATTTGGGTGGTGATGATACAATGAAGATGCCACACCTGAAGAAACTGATGCAGCATCAAATACATCGTGATATGTTGACAAAGGTGTGGAAGTTGAAAGACATGCAAACTAGTGGATACTTGTTCAAGCCAGTTAGAAGTCGCATTTTATGAATTGTCTGAAGGCGAAGTGTTTAAACAGGATTTGACTGATCAAATTACAGTTAATGCTAGTTTATAGAGCAACTGTCGATGTGTTTTATTTGTTATAGTTTTGGCCACAATACGGCAAATGTGTTGTTTAAAGTCTTTGAAAGAATGAAGCAGTATGACTCTTGGATTGGAGGTATTTCCGGAAAATATTTAGTGTGACTGCACTGTTCAACTGACATAAAACCTTGAAGCCCCACCTTAAGCTAACACATTCCTAAACACACCATATAAACAGACAGACCGCCTGTGACTATCAAGCAGTCGGCAGACTTTACAAAACATGTCTCAGTAATACAAGTTTCAAGAACCTAAGGCTGAGGACTGGCTGTGTGATGCCTTGGATGACAACATTGAACCCTGGACCCTGACAGCTCGATTCCACCATTATACCCACCAAGAAACTGCCATTGGCTCGACCGGCTTGGCACTTAGCTAGTACCTCTTAATCTATAATACCTTTCAAACGCTGACAAGAGTTATCACAAAATGGACCATCACCTGTGTTTCAGTTCATCTGCCCCCTCTCAGTTCCTGTATAGTTCGGCCTTGTTTGTAGCGTCCTTTGTGAGGTATTGTGTTGTCACCACTCTACTGAGTCCTTTCACATCTAGACTATCCAAGTGTTATCCTGTGTACCAGACCACTGCCTGTCCGTTTGTATTTTTGACCTCGATTCTGCTCTAGTCCCTCTCCCTGATCTGACCTGTCTGTGTACTGACCTATTGTTTGCCCTATTTGTCTAAGTTTTTGGATTCTGGATTTGGATTGTTATTAAACATAGTGTACTGCACTTGGAAACTCTCCCCTCTGTATAGTCCTGTCATTAACAATCTTTCATTTAAGAAAGCAATTGAGCAATAGCTAAATACAGAGCATTTGGAGGATGATACTTATAATTGCCATTCAAGTTTATTAAAAATACATCGGTGAAACTTCAAAATTGTTATGTTTAGAAAACACAACACTTTTCATGTGCACAATTAATTTGTCCTAAAACAGTGAAAATCTACCAAGGGTTGAAGAACTGAATTTGACCATAAAAAAGCTATAATTTTATGAAACACATTACATACCAAATGCAATCTACAAGATATACAGCGTATTTTAAAATCAAACATTTAATGCTAAATATACCAAAAATGGTGTATGTAGATGGCTTTCATTTACTGATCGCTCCATGCTATCCTAGTAATTCTTTCGACAAAACGCATATTAAAAAAGTTCTTAAAAAAAGGTTCACATGGATCTATATAAAAAAATCCTATAGAATATGTCTGCCAGCCATTTAGATTAAATGGCTGAAATAGATTATAGGCCATCCCTCCTTGAAATCATGTTAAGCCTAAAACCATGTACTGAGAAATAGAATCCAAAGGAAATGCGTGCATTTACTCCCCTGAATCTGCTCCTAAAGTACATTCAGCATTTCAGTTTTCTGAACCACAATCGGTAATCTCTCTGCAAGTGTAACATGTTAACAAATTTGGTTGATACTCTAGAGCTTCCCGGCTTCTTTGAACTTGGTGAGCAGACTATCGTCTGCCCGCAGGGGAAAGGATAGTGAGCGGCTCTGATAGAACTGAGAGTCCATTTGGATGTTCTGGATGACGTCTGAAAGAAGGTGGGCCCTCTCTACCCCACAGCCAGGGGCTTCGTAACTCAGAGCAGTGAAGTGTACATGGAGGTGGTAATAGGACGGCTGGTAGTGAAGATACACCCTCAGCTTACTTGAAGCCACACCATACCTCTTCAAAATGTTCTCCTGTAATAGGGAAAGCAACATGAAAAACAAAAACCGATGATTTGTTGCCCCTACACAATGATTTTAGTCAGTGTTACATTTTCACCAAAAACAAGGGTATGATAAGGGAAACTTGACGCATGGGGGAATTTTACCTGGAGCGTGTTTGACAAGAAAGGCAATGGTTTGATGACAACAAACAGTACTATAAGTAAGCACTATTCATGTAATATTTGCAATACAATCAATTATAATAGAAATGTTCTTACCTCTCCGTTCTTACGAATGTTGATCAGCAGTGGCAAATGCAGCGATGTCAGGTCCCGCAAGCTTTTGATGTCCCTTCGATGAACGATGGCAATCAAATACAAGTTGTCCAACTGGAAGAAGGATATGAAAGTAACTGTGAATGTGTATTCAACATGACATCATAGTAATGTTCTGAGTGAGGCAAATAACCACCTGGTCTGTAATAAAATGTTGATCTGTATACAAACAGTATACAGCTCTGGAAAAAATGTAAGAGAACACAGCAAAATTCAGTTACACTGGTTTTACTATTCATAGGTATGTGTTTAAAAGAAATGAACATTTTTGTTTTATTCTATAAAGTAATGACAACATCACTCCTAAATTCCAAATAAAAAGATTGTCATTTAGTGTATTTATTTGTAGAAAATAACAACTGGTCAAAATAACCAAAATGTCAAATAATGCAAAGAAAACAAATTGATATTCATTTTTCAACAGCAAAATACTAATGTTTTAACTGAAGAGTTCAGAAATCAATATTTGGTGGAATAACCCTAATATTTAAATCGCAGCTTTAATGCATCTTGGCACCTTGTTGCACAAATATTCAAGTAGCTCAGCTTTGTTTGATGGCTTGTGACTATCCATCTTCCTCTTGATCAAATTCCAGAAGTTTTCTATGGGGTTCATGTCTGGACATTGGGCAGGTCATAAAGATCTTGTTCTGGTTGTCCTCCATCCACACCTTGATTGACCTGGCTGTGTGGCATGGAGTATTATCCTGCTGGAAAAAAATGTGTTCCGAGTTGGGGAACATTATTATCCGAGTTGGGGAACATTGTCAGAGCAGAAGGAAGCAGGTGTTCTTTCAGGATAACCTTGTATTCGGCTTGATTCATGCATCCTTTACAAAGACAAATCTGCCCGATTCCAGCCTTGCTGAAGCATCCCCAGATCATCACCAATCCTCCACCAAATTTCACAGTGGGTGTGAGAGACTGTGGCTTGTAGGCCACTCCAGGTCTCTGTCTAACCATAAGGTGTTGGGCAAAGCTGAAAATTTGACTTGTCACAGATGATGATCTTACTCCATTCCTTTACTGTCCAATCCTCATGGTCTTTTGCAATCTTCAGCCTGGCTCTTCTTTGCTTCTCACTGATGAAGGGCTGTACGACTTCAGCCCTGCCTCTAGGAGCCTGTTTTAAACCCGACTCGCCATGCACTTCTCCCCAGTTTGCCATTCTTTTTGTAGATCACTTGATGTCATCCTATGGTCGAGTGACATTTGAATGAGTTGATGTTCATCTAGGTCAGTGGACATTTTTTTTTGCCCTCTGCCAGTCTATAGCTTTTTTGTTCCAAATGTCCGTTGCCTGACCTTGTTCTTATAAACCACCGTGTTTGACATTTTCAGGATGGAAGCAACCTGAAACATTGTATCGCTCTGCCATTACAGCCAGAATTTAACCCTTCTTTTCTTCAATCAACCGGCAAAAGGTCCCCATGTGTCAAATTTTCTCAAGTTTTACTATTCTCATTGGGACATTTGGTCTATAGTATAGTTAGACCTAAAACACATGCACGCGCACACAAATCAGCCATAACATTATGACCACATGCCTAATATTGTGTAGGTTCCCCTTTTGCTACCAAAACAGTCCTGACCTATTGAGGAAATGACTCCACTAGTCCTTTGAAGGTGTGCTGTGGTATCTGGAACCAAGACATTAGCAGCAGTTTCTTCAAGTCCTGTAAGTTGCAAGTTGGGGCCTCCATCGATGGGACTTTTGTCCAGCACATCCCACAGATGCTCGATTGGATTGAGATCTGGGGAATTGGTAGGCCAGGTCAACACCTTGAACTCATTGTTGGCATATATTCCACACAAATAAATACTAACCTAATGCAGGTACGGGTGTGCAATGCCAGAAACCGAGAGCTCACTCCAACAGGTCTACCTGCCTAATTTTTGCACTGGTTGACTCACAGTCCCATGGTTATATCCATGCTGCAGGACGGCTTAGCGTCAAAAAATATTGTTTGGATGAAAGGTGGGTGGGTTGCAGGTGGGTTGAAAGGTCAATGACATCGCTACGCTAGGCCTAACATTTCTTGCAGTATGAGCTATGAGAACTAGAGTGCAAGGCCATAGTATGCCTCTGAAAAAAATAAGCTGCCAGCCCCTGCAACTCTGCCACTCAAAGTGTGAAGCGCTTGACCTCAATAAAACCATGCAAACTGAATGTTACAGCAGCCTTTTCTATTTGCCGGTTTATGGATCGGTTATAGGCTTCAGGATTTCCCATTATTCATATAGTATGGTGGCTGCAAATGTCTTCGAATTGCAGTCATGTGTGAGCGAGGACAAAACTCACTAGTGCTAGCATAATATCCTGCTAACATAATATCATGCTGATAAAAGAATTGTAATGAAGCTTTGAATGGCCATCACTACACTAAACCCTAAGTGCCCCAGTAAGTTGCTTTGAATGAGAGTAGCTGTTCAATGACTAACATGTGAATTTATCTCACCTGCTTTTGATCCCACTTGAAATCTGGTAGCAGGACAAACCCTACATCCTGATCTGGGTCCTCATAAACAATCTTCTCTGCTTCGGCTTTCTTGTCCAAGATGTTGTACACCCACTGAAGGGAAAAAACAAAGCGACCAGATGATTTTTTAAAATGCGTTATCTTATTCACAAGTGTAAACATATTACTTACATACGTCTAATACTAAATGACTACTAGTTTAATGATGCATTACATGTTGTCCAAAAAGTTATCACATTCAAAGTAAATTTACATTTGACAACTTTTTTTTTAAGACGTCTTGATTGCATGTCTTTACACATTATGGTAGAAGACTCCCAGACTATGAACACAACCAATTTGTACGATTTATTCAACAACACAGTATGAAGGTCACCGGTTACTGTAGAATCTTAGGCATTCTGCTACTGCCGGTTTCAAAAACATACTTCAAACCACACACAGACACAAACATTAAGTAGGCTAAGTACAAAATGGTCTTAACTGCCAAAATGTCATACTTTCTTTTCAAGGAAGAAGCAAAGCCCTCCCCATTGAGCTCAAATAAACATTGTCAAATTGGGTTCTTCTATACGGGTGGTATTAAAATACCACACTGACCCTAACAAGAACTGACTTTCAGTTGTGTGAAACTGTTTGTGAAAAATAATCTCTCTCTTTAAAAGCAATGAAATTCTACCTGTACACTGAAGCTCTGACTCTGAATATAAGGCAGGGTGATAGAGCGGTAGTCCTCCCCAGTTTCCTCAACCAAGAAGGTCTCCTGGAGCAAGTATTTCTTCACATGCTTCTCAGTGGCCGGACAGATCACGGTTGTCTTGATATCTTTGGAGCCAAAAAATGACACAAGGATCAAAATGACATCAGTTTCAGACAGGGATTTTATCCATGTTTATATAATGAGAATACGCTTTTCATACCACTGAAAAATCAGCCAAAATTGTGTAAAAAGAAACTGTCTGCAAATAATTTATTGTCTGGATAGTACAAGGAGAGGGCACGCAAACAGAAAATACATGGGCACAAACAGGAGGCTGAGACAGGTACCCCAGACACCCGGGTATGTACCTCGACATGCAAAGGTTTTCAGACCCCTGACCAATTCTCAAATTTGACCTAATTAAAAATGCTACATAGGGATGTGGGGGCTCCTAGGTAACAGTATCATGTATGCAAAGTTCTGTTTCCACTGTGCCATCTTTTTGTGGTAACCTATCCTGGAGCATACCATTCAAATGAGCAGGGGGTTGGAGTTGATAAGTCCTGTAGATATCATTACTCATGTCCAAATTAAATCTGGAACAATGAAACAGTTCAAACAGGGTGTCCTCTCGGATGGGTGTCTTCTCCAAAATGATGACAGCCTCCTGGTCATTTAACTGATAAAAAAGGATACATACTTTACAGTGCAGGTTTGGGATGAAATACTTTTCCAATTGCATTTCAGTCACTTCCCCCACTTGAAATTTACATGCTCCCTCAAGAAGGCAGATATTGAAAATGGACTTGTGCGGTGTTTGACTGTACACTTGCCAAGCTGATATTGCCCACATTGTGTCAATCAATGCCTTTACAATAGGGTTGTACAGTTCTGTAAATTGGCGAGCTCAGGAAATTATAACAAGCATGTTCCATTTCTTAAAGCAATTATAGTGAACAGCTTTGTTTAGGCACAGAAACACAGCTCTTTGACCTTGCCGACTCAACGCTCATTTCTAGCAACCTTTCAGCTAATGAGATGTTCTAAACAATTGAGATGTTCCCACTTCATTGAATCAGTGTGTCCCCTAACCTATGCAGAAGTTTTTTGGAAGAGCGTAGGGGTGGAATCCCGTCTTGTGATCAGGTGTCTCTTATTTGGTCTCATAATACAATTACTCATTGACAAAGTGGGACTTTTTAGCTGAAAGGGTATTCCAGCTAAATTATTATAAAAGGCACTTATAAGAAGTTTTGCAAAAACAACACCTCTTGGCCTTTTGCGGACTGGCTTAGATATAAACATTATCTGGCAGGTGCCACGAAGAATGCGATCTACAAAAACCGGTAGCAGCAGTTCGATTTGCAACTACTTTTCTGGAGCTACTGAGTTTTCGAGCCTATAAGCAATCATTTCGGCATACCACCTAATTATAATCATGAGTGTGTATAAACTCTTGTTTTTTTCTTAAAACTACCTTCCCGGGTATCGCTGGTTACGCTAACTAGCTACTGTATCTACCTTTCCGTGTATGAACATATTTTTTTCCCGTGCAGAATCCCGCAGAACCGTTGTTGTTTTAAATCCGGACAAGGGACTTTCAAATGCCAAGACATCGCCATTTCCTAGGTCACTACTCGGGTCATTCTTAAGTCTTTTAGCTTTTGCATCATCTTTTTCATTTTCGTCTAGAGCACCTCCTTGACGTTTAGCAGTCTCCGCCATTTTATTCTTTCGACGTAAGTTCGGTTTGTGCGCTCTGAATCCTAACACCGCGAGTTTATCCCTCAAAGACCCGCCCACCGTCTTTTACTTTAACCATATTTTCTCA
>JACXGJ010012828.1:0-17262 GCA_016801105.1 Esox niger
GTTAAACCAGGTTGGTTGCGTTCAAGCCAGCTCTAGTACTATAGAACACTGTTAAACCAGGTTGGTTGGGTTCAAGCCAGCTCTAGTACTATATAACACTGTTAAACCAGGTTGGTTGGGTTCAAGCCAGCTCTAGTACTATATAACACTGTAAAACCAGGTTGGTTGGTTCTAGCAAGCTCTGGTACTATATAACACAGTTAAACCAGGTTGGTTGGGTTCTAGCAAGCTCTGGTACTATATAACACTGTTAAACCAGGTTGGTTGCGTTCAAGCCAGCTCTAGTACTATATAACACTGTTAAACCAGGTTGGTTGGGTTCAAGCCAGCTCTAGTACTATATAACACTGTTAAACCAGGTTGGTTGGGTTCAAGCCAGCTCTAGTACTATATAACACTGTAAAACCAGGTTGGTTGGTTCTAGCAAGCTCTGGTACTATATAACACAGTTAAACCAGGTTGGTTGGGTTCTAGCAAGCTCTGGTACTATAACACTGTTAAACCAGGTTGGTTGCGTTCAAGCCAGCTCTAGTACTATATAACACTGTTAAACCAGGTTGGTTGGGTTCAAGCCAGCTCTAGTACTATACAACACTGTTAAACCAGGTTGGTTGGGTTCAAGCTCTAGTACTATATAACACTGTTGAACCAGAGGGAGAATGGTGCACTCCACTGAGAGACCAGAGAGAGAATGGTACACTCCACCGAGAGACCAGAGGACCACATGCTTCTTCACTTTGAAACGTCAGCTCGCCCTGAACCGGTGAGGATCAAATAAGCTTTCAGTGGAGACAGCTTTCCAATCCATTACACAAGAAAATCAATCTCTGAAGATGTGTACACTTTCGTACTACAGGCTGTCATGGTAACTGAGGCATGTGGTGATATCTGAACTGGTGGCAGGAGAGGGTAACAGGCAGCAAAGTGTGAAATAAGTCTTTCAGATATCAAATCCCATGATAACAAACAGCCACTCAGGGCGAGGCAGTCACAGGCGCCCAGGGCTAAGGCAGTCACAGGCGCCCAGGGCTAAGGCAGTCACAGGCGCTCAGGGCTAAGGCAGTCACAGGCGCCCAGGGCTAAGGCAGTCCCAGGCGCTCAGGTCAAAGGCAGTCACAGGCACTCAGGGCTAAGAGCCTGTGATATTAATAACTTTTCACATTTACATTTTCTCAGGACACAAAGTTAATGGGGCATAAATAGTCTACAAATACATAGCTGGACACTTAGAGCATATGAATCCATAGACTATTTCTATACATTCATTATTTTACTGCTGTGTGGTTACTTTTTTATTTGTTATTAGCAGACAGCAGTTGATCACCGATTAATAATGCATAACTTCGTCTCAAGGCTTACTAACATAATATTCAGATTAACCAGAATTTCTATTGCAACATGATTTCATCACATACAGTACCAATAAAGTTTTGGACACTAGGGGTGTAATGGTCCACTAAAGTCACAGTTCGGAACATACCGGAAATGTTAAGTCACAGTTCGGTACGATTTTGGTACAGTGGAAAAAGACTTACAACACATAACATTTATTGTAATTTATTAAGTTATACATGCCCATTCCCACTCTAGTTAAAGCTGCGCGAGGAAGGATTTCCTCAGTAAAAAAAACATTACAGCATTTTGTAACTACTCACTGGTGAGAAAGCGGTTTCGCACCAATGCCTGATAGAGTATTAATTTCCGAATAAAAAATATGAAAAATAGAATGACCTTTTCCTAAATAAGCGATAACTCAGAGTTCAATGTTATAGTTATCTTAGGATTCCAGGTAGCAAGCTATTGAAAGCTTGTCTAAGTATGCTGTAGTACACGAGGGAGGAATTGGCTGTTTGTCATCCTGCCATTCTTTAGCGGACATTATAATTTCTTTCAGTAAGCAAACTTTGCTCATGTGCTAGGCTACTTCAGCTAAGTTCTGTCTCTGGGGGAATCAATAAGTTTAGAATGGTAAGACTATATTAATTCGGTACACACCGAGTAATGAACCGAACGTCCTGTACCGAACGGTACATTACGGATACATGTTCAGCCACACCCCTATTGGCCACATACTCATTCATGGGTATTTCTTTATTTTTACAATTTTCCAAATCGTAGCCACAATAAACATCAAAGGGCTAGGATGAAACTGGCTCTCATGAGGACTGCCACAGGAAAAGAAGAGTCAGAGTTACCCCTGCTGCAGAGAAAATGTTTTGTTGACCACCTCTGAAATCTGCAATTAAGTGCACATCTGATTGCAGGCCAAATAAATGTTGCACAGAATTTAAGTAACAGACACATCAGCTGTTCTGAGGAGACTATATGAATCAGCCCTTTATGGTTGAATTGTTGCAAAAAAAACACTGCTGAAGGACACAAATAAGAAGAACAGACTTGCTTGGGCCAAGAAACATGAAAAATTGACATTACACCAGTGGCTATCTGTCCTTTTTTCAGATGAGTCCAAATTTGAGATTTTTGGTTACAACTACCATGTCTTTGTGAGACGCTGAGTGAATGGATAATCTTTGCATGTGTGGTTCTCGCGGTGAATCATGGAGGCGGTGTGATGGTACATTGTTGACACTGTCTAGGCACGTTCAACTGGCATGGCTACTACAGCATTCTGCAGCGATACGTCATCCCATCTGGTTTGCACTTGGGAAAATCCTTCATTTTCATCAGGACAATGACCCACAATACACCTCTAGGCAGCATAAGGGCATTTTGAACAAGAAGGAGAGTGATGGTGCCGCATCAGCTGACCTGACCTCCACAATCACCCGACCTCAACCCAACTGAGATGGTTTGGTATGAGTTGGACCGCAGAGTGAAGGAAAAGCAGCCAACAAGGGCTTAGCATATTTAGGAACTCCTACACTGTTGGATATTCCAGGTGACTACCTCATGTAGCTGGTTAAGAGAATGCAAAAGTGCTATCAAAGAATAGGGTGGGAACTTTGAAGAATCTAAAAATGTATTCAGTTAGGTTACTAAATAATTTCATGTGTTACTTCACCAATTTGATGTCTTCCATAATATTCAGCAATATGGAATATCTTAAAAATACAGAAATACCCTTCGATGACTAGTGTCCAAACGTTTGACTGATACTTTGACTGAAAACGTAGGGGTAGGCTAATTGATTGTATAGGTTAATGTTACATGCTGAACTGCCTTTAGGTATTGGTGCTTTTGTCATGAAGCTGAATTAAAAAGAGATGACAAAATAAACCCTATAATTCTATGCATATTCTCCTGAATTATTGCATTATTCAACAGTCTAAAGTGGTTTGGTAACATTTATTCAAATATGCAATATTGTTAAAACAAAAAGTTGTCCCCATAGGCCAAGTCGCTGAATATTTTTTTATATAATAGTTAGCTACTGGCCACTGTAGCATTACAGTACTTTAAAGCTGTGAAGCAAAAACGTAAGCCAATCCCAATCTAGGTCCAGGTGATTACTGCTGCACTTGAAATTTAACTGTGAATCTAAATACTGGGTAACTGGTATGAAAATGGAGAGTCTTGGAGACAAAACATGGCTCTAACAGCCACACCTGCAGCCCAAAGCTGAGCTTTACTGTCTGTGTGTGTGTGTGTGTGTGTGTATCTACAGTATGTGTGTGTCTGTGTCCCATGAGTGCCCGGCTGTGTAGGGGCCCTTCTGATCCTGTCAGGTTTCTTCATGTCTCCCTGACGGCTCCCAGCATCAAAGCATTGTAAGGAATGTAACTGTGGTCCGGAGTTGCTCCATGGGGACTGGCCCTGTGGCACTCTTGCTTTCTCTCTCGCTCCCTCTCCTTGTCTTTCTTTCTCTCTCCCCCCTTTTTTCAACATTGAGAAGAGGCCTGGCCAGAAGTTGGGCAAAAACTTAGAATAGAACATACAATACTGTATTCCTGACCACAGATCTAGCATCAGATAACCCACTACACTAAATCCAGGGGGAGATTTTGCCAGTATACAGGTGCAGACCAAGGGAAACGTCCACACACTGTTATCCACCTTTACTGATGGGCAGGGACACAAGACGTTAATGACAAGCTCCAACTACCCTGATGTGCTGAGTCATTAAGAGAACATTCTCGTGCCACACACTCAAACAATAGGTAAAAGATAACACACAGCCTCCAAAAACACACACCTACACCCCCCCCATCGCACACACAGGCACACACAGGCACACACAGGCACACACAGGCACACACAGGCACACACAGGCACAGACTTTAGAATAAGACTTACTGGCTGACTCCTTGAAACCTTTGGCTGAGTGGACGATGACATGGAGAAATCCATACAAGCCTGGGGTCTCCTCATCTGAAACACAACCACAGAGTTATTGGGATCTGGGACAATTCATCTCAGAAGTGCACTCGGTTCAACAGTAACAGCCATTTGGGACGACATAAACAAGGGTACATTTCACAGTTGATATTTACAATGAAAAGTAGTGTACTTTGTATGTTAGTGTGTTTGGTATAAGCAAAGAGAAAGGGGATTGGGTTCTATACAGGAATGCAAATCAGCGTTTATGGCACATCGTTAGGACCATCAGTTTTGTTGAACTGGCTCATATGTTGCCAATAACCAAACCGGTATTTTTCACCAGTATCTGCCACATTTCCGATGCCAGTACTAAAGTGGAGCATCCCTAGTTCTATGCACACACATAAACAGCACCATGTGCCCACGGCACCGCACGGTGTGCCCACTATCACCATCATGTTCTTGGGTGGCGCTTACACCCACACACTAAGAAATGTATGCTCTCCCTCGGGTGTCTGTTTGCTCTCTTCATGATGATACTGCTGAGGCTTGTGAGGCCTGGGTGTTTCCTGGTAAAGAAACAGATCAGAAGGGGCTGACACGGTAAGGGGTCTATGTAGACCCTGCAAACCCAACAAGGCCCTGTCTGGAGAGCTACTGAGATGACAAGCTGACGCTGAGCCCTGGGCATAATGAAATGCGGAGGGCATGAGTGATAAGGAACGTGGAAAGGAAGATAGACTGTCATCTTTAATTCCTCCCATCCACGGCTTATTACCAGAGAAGGTGTTATATATGGTAACCTCAACCATGCACATGCAAAATCGTAACAATGTACGGTTCAACTTTATCCCCATAATATTTGAGGACAGGAAAATATTCACACAAATCTGATTAAATAACTGGACAGTTGTTCTATGTGGTTAAGTTTATAGTAATCTGGTTAAAGATAAATGGTTATATAATCAACCTTGGTTTTGTAATAATCTCCCAAATATGTGGTTAGTTATTCAATCTGGTTACGGTTACAGTAAAAATATACTAGAATTGGTGTTAGTTATTCTTCCTGGTAAAAGTTCTAGTAATCTGGTTTTACATCTGCAGTTAGTTATTCTATTTGTTTAAGGTTCAAGTTAACTGGTTTTAGATCTGCAGTTAGTTCGTCTACCAGGTTAAGGTTACAGGAATCAGGTTTATGATCTGTGGTTAGTAATTGTTGAAGTTCTGTGTTAGGAATGTTTCCTTGGTCAACTGGTCGTCATTTTGATCCAGTCCGTTACATAGCAACTACTAGCATTTCTTAGTTTACTGTGTGTGTATCCTTGCTTAACTATATTTACGAGGGCACTTGTACCAAATGACTTCCAAGATATTAACCAAATAAATAGATTGTTTTTACGGTAATCACTTGTTCTAACAAGTATATTACTGTCAACATGTGCATATGAGATGTCGGGTTAGGACATTTAAATACCAACAAACTGAAGCCAGAGTCTTTGTTTTGCCACACTGGGACTACTCCAGGACGGAGAATGGAAACCTTTGTCTGATTCCATTTTCGACCCCCTCGAGACTGAAGCGGGAACAGATGTGTTTGATGTTAGCATAACAGGATTTGCTTTGACAAACTGACTGTAAACTGAGATCCTGTGTGCTACATGGCACTTGCAACGCCAGGAAAGGGCTTCCATTTCCACGTGGAACCAATAAGAAACAGAAGGATGAAAACCCTGTAGATCAGGAAAAAAGGACTAAATAAATCAAATTTAAAAAATGGGGACCGCTCAGCGGCCGCTGGGAGCTGTACGTCAGGTGAACACTAGGGAAGCACTGTCATTAACATGTGACGGCAGTAGAGGTTACAATGCTCGCGTCACACGCAGAGTATCACAACAGAACATGCAAACACTGTGGCCAATTTAGATACAGAATAGGTATTATTAAGTGAAGTTCACACAAAACAGTGGGCACACTTCTACAACCTTTGGCATGTGTTTGCTCTCATTTGGTGGGTGTGGTGTTCATTACCATGTAACAATTTAAAATAAGAAACACAGCATAAACACCATGTCCTTCTGGACCACCATAATTACGATGATTTCAACTGGTAACATCTCTCTCCATCTTTGTTGTACACCCAGTGGAAAATGCTGCTGCCTTGCAAGGAAACACCCATTTGGTTTGATGTAGAGTTACTGTCACCATACAGCATTGCCAGTCAGTGCTGTGTGAGATTTGTAGTGTTTATGTAGTCATTCTACATGTAGTTTGATGTGGGACAGCGGAATGACAGTGTTGTTCTTGTTTGTATCTTCAGTGGCTATGTGAGTGAGCTGAAAGGCTCCCTGCTATTTCCTGTGTTGCAGTGCATCCTGGGAGCCTACAGTGGACCTGCCAGATGGCTTTAATGTCACCCCAATTCAAACATCTCAACTGAGCCCTGCTGCTGCTCAACACACACACACACACACACACACACACACAGTGCAGGTTATCACAAGATGACAAACACATTGTAACCCAAATTCCTGTACTAACCCATATTTTATTTGGGTCTGGGAAGTAGGAGTTGTGTTTATAGGATCTAACTCAGAACAGAGGGATAAAAAGGAGAAGGAAGAGGAAAGAATGTGTGTGTGTTGGTGTGTGTTGTGTTTGTGTGTGTGTGGCTGTGTGTGGCTGTGTGTGTCCATGCATCTGTGTAATCAGCCAACTTACCATCTTTATTACTGGTGACAGGAATGTTGTGGACAGTTCGGAGTTTGAAACAGGAGCTGGTCAGGACCTGCAGCTCCACAGAAGTCAAGTGACACGGCTGCAGATCTGAAGACAAAAACGTACACCGTTTATAGACAAACACACCCAGGCAGAAGCTCCTTGTGGACCTGTCTGCACTGGGCATCTTCAACCAATAGATGAACAACATTACAATGCTGTAAGACAGAGGTCAAGTACAATGGGCATGCTGGCATTACCTATTCAGACAACAATCACTGATGTTATATAGTGTCCTTCAACGACACTAAGCTTCAAATTCCAGTCAAATCAAAATGTGCAACTGTCCAACAACTGAGCTTTATAACTCCCCAGCCACTGGTTCACCAACATTACAGCACAGCCCACTCCAATATTGTGGATGCAAGTCTATTAACAGGGCCTCATTGCAAAGTCAAGACTATCCTATTACTGTCTATGTAGTCAGCACCAATAGACCTGAGAGAAATGAAAGTCAGTGGGAAAGACCTAGATCAGGGCTGCCCAACCCTGTTCCTGGAGATCTACTGTCCTGTAGGTTCTCTCCAGCTCTGATTTAACACACCTGATTCTACTAATGAGCTGAATGAAAGGCTAAACGGGGTTAGTCACAAACAGGGCTGGAGAGAAAACCTACAGGACAATAGATCTCCAGGAACAGGGATGGGCAGGCCCGGCCTAGATCATACAGAGTCAGGTGAGGAATGGAGGCAAATTCTCTTCCAAATATAAACATCCCCCAACTTTCTCATGACACAGAAACGTGTCCATCGTATGTATTGATGTTTAGAAATGATGTAAGATGTGTCCTGACTTGGACCCTAAATATGACAATTAACCTCTGTTCCTTAGTGGCTCCATGTGGACTAATTATATCCTACAATCCTCAATCCAGTCTTATTGAGTGAAAAGTGAGATAAGAACAGCTTGGTGAGATCAGAGGACACATCCTGATCTTCGACTCAACCACACCTGCTGAGGAGCTGCTATGATGAAGCAAGGACAGAATTGTAAAGTGGAAAACAATGAATTGGAAAGGGAGGGAAGCATTGATGAGAATTAAAATAGGAATTTCAGTGAACATCCTGAAATGACTGGAATTCAATTTGAATGCAATGCTAGTATGCTTATTGGTCTATGCAGGTAATGAAGTCAGTCAAGTCAAAGTCCTTAATTTGTCAAATGCACCAAATAACATGTATCTAAAAGCACTGTACCTTTCTTCTGTAGTTTCTGGATGCTCTCTCTCCACTCGGACCTCTCATAGTCTGACGAAAGCAGGAACAGGTAGCTCTGGGGGCAAAACCAAAAAGTCAAAATCACATTTTTGTGACAGGTGCTCCCTCCAGTGGTAAAACTGTAGCAGTACTTCCAATTTAGTCAATGTAGAAGAACAATTGCCCCTGAAGCACAGATTATCTGAAGTGATCTTACGTTCAAGAGCATGACCTTACTCTAACCAGTAAATGAAAACCAAATGTAATCCAGAATCACCATGTTAGGGACATCATTCCTACGCCAAATAAACCCAGGCACAGAGCTCTCCCTACACCACATATTCTAGGATTACATTATCCCACCCCAAATCTACAAAGCAACTATTAAAGGGTTGAAAATGGATCCAACCCAAGGCCAGTGGAGTGGCATAGGTTTACCTTGCTGTTTTTGTTGTGGATGCGAAATGGGATGGTGGGTGAATGTAAAAGAAGCCAGGACTCCTGCTCATTCATCTTCTTCCTGAGACGCTCCACATTGCGACTCTGGCCCTTCAGGGCTTTCTGTAATATACACATGAATAAAGTCTGTTAACCTTGAGGACACAAACTCACTAATGTGTTTTCCTCCTCAGATCAGTCTAACCAGTCTCCTCCATCTGTTAGAGCCCCTGAAGCAGCCTAGTATCAGCCCTGCTGATCTAGGATCAGGTCTACTGTAATGTAAAGCACAATGTTATATAACCCAGGTTGATCAGCCCTGCTGATCTAGGATCAGGTCTAATGTAATGTAAAGCTCTGTTATATGACCCAGGTTGATCAGCCCTGCTGATCCATGATCAGGTCTAATGTAATGTAAAGCACTATGTGATATGACCCAGGTTGATCAGCCCTGCTGATCCATGATCCGGTCAAATGTAAAGCACTATGTGATATGACCCAGGTTGATCAGCCCTGCTGATCCATGGCACAGGTCAAATGTAATGTAAAGCACTATGTGATATGACCCAGGTTGATCAGCCCTGCTAATCTAGGATCAGGTCAAATGTAATGTAAAGCACTATGTGATATGACCCAGGTTGATCAGCCCTTCTGATCTAGGATCAGGTCTACTGTAATGTAAAGAACAATGTGATATAACCCAGGTTGATCAGCCCTGCTGATCTAGGATCAGATCTAATGTAATGTAAAGCTCTGTGATATGACCCAGTTTGATCAGCCCTGCTGATCCATGATCAGGTCAAATGTAATGTAAAGCACAATGTGATATGACCCAGGTTGATCAGCCCTGCTGATCCATGATCAGGTCAAATGTAATGTAAAACACTATGTGATATGACCCAGGTTGATCAGCCCTGCTGATCTAGGATCAGGTCAAATGTAATGTAAAACACTATGTGATATGACCCAGGTTGATCAGCCCTGCTGATCCATGATCAGGTCCACTGTAATGTAAAGCACTATGTGATATTTCCCAGGCTGATCAGCTGGTAGTGATTGTTTCAAGGCTGTGGATGGACAATGTTAATGGAGAACACCAGGCTGAATAGTAAATAGGTATATTGTGTTCCAGATGTAGAGCTAAAGGGAAATTGGCCAATGTGATCTCCAGGAGCAGTCATTCTCTTAGGACTTGTCGTTATACTGGGTTTATAGGACAACTAGACTTAGATAGCAATCTTGTTCCACGGTCCTCAGGTTAATGTTGATTAAAGAGCCTCCCCCTGAGACACCATGAATGTAGTCAGAGTGGTTGTATATCTGAGCGGACTGTAGAAGGAGCTGCATATTTTATGAAATGAAACACACCAGCAAAACATTTCATTGGCTCTGACCTGGCCTGACCCTGACTGGGAGGCAGTGGATTAAATAAGAGCAAGTTTAAGTCTGAAAAAGCAATACTAAAGATCAGATTTAAAAAGGTAAACATATAATTCAAAATCACCTTCTCTTTCTGGATCTCATTTTTAATGACAGAGATCTTGATCTTCATCTCCTCGATCTCATGTTCAGGCAGCACCTGGATGTGGGGGCAAGCGTCAGACTCATCCAGTGTCTGGAAGGTCAGGTCTGCCAGCGGGAGGTACCACTTACACTCATACTGCTGTTGTCTCCTGGAGAAAAAGAGAGAAAGGGAAAAAGGGGGTGGAGGGGAGTGTAAACAAAATATAACCAGCATTTGTTATATTTTTTCTCTCCATTGTGGAGTGTTGACGTATATTTTTTTTTATTAACTTATCATACAAATGTTCCCTAAAGCGACAGAGAGAGACAGAGAGAGACAGACACAGAGAGAGAGAGACAGAGAGAGAGAGACAGAGAGAGAGAGACAGAGAGAGAGAGACAGAGAGAGAGAGACAGAGAGAGAGAGACAGAGAGAGAGAGACAGAGAGAGAGAGACAGAGAGACAGAGAGAGAGAGACAGAGAGAGAGAGACACAGAGAGAGAGACACAGAGAGGCAGACAGAGAGACACAGAGAGGCAGACAGAGAGACACAGAGAGGCAGACAGAGACAGGGAGAGAGACAGAGAGAGAGACAGAGAGAGAGACAGAGAAGAGGCATAGAAAAGAGAGAGGGAGGACAGACAGATGGAGTGGGCTGAGTAACTTTAATATATTTTAGAGGCTGAAGGCACAAAGACAACAGGGGAGTAGTGTAATGAGATATTTCTATTGGCCCTGTGAGGAACGGGGGTAATACCCAGCATCATTATTGGGTCACATGTCATGTCTTGGTTATATTCCATGTAGTGTACCTTAGAATAATGTGGGTATATTAACCACCCCTCTGTTTTCCAGCCAGTTAAAAGACAGCATTGCATGTCTCACAGTAAAACCACACTCAATTTGTGTCTATTACATCCCAGAGGTCATTCAGATGCCCACTAATGCTGTTGGAGAAGTATTCGAGTTCCTCTTAATGAGCTTTTACTGACATCATTCTTGGAGGCAGGATCGTACATTTAAACAGGAACACATTAATCAAGCCTTCAATTAGAGGAAACCCTTGTCGAAAATTATGGAATAGATTTAACAAAGCTAAAAAACATGTCCTGTTTTTACCCTGACAGTACAATGAGGTTTGGGGTAAAACAACCATAATGATTAATTAACATAGAAATAAGTTTCAAATAAAAAAGGAGATTTATTTATTTTGAGCAGGTTAGAGTACAATTCGTTGTGTTTGTGTGTAACTTGACTGTTTTGGCTACATTTTAGGTGCTTAGGTGAGGGCAGTCTGTTCAAGACATAACCTCCCCTAACCCCCTGGACACACACCCCACTCCTTCCTCCCTTTAATATGCCCTTACCCCATATAAGATAGAGGAGTGCCCCCCTTCTTCCTTTGTATGAAAGCTCTGTTTTACAGTGGTCCATTGGGTGGTGGTGTCTGCCAGGTCTGTCTTAATAACTCACTGTTTAAAGCTGATCTAATGTCTCTATCTGTAATAACAGGAAAGCAGCTTAGAGGGACCAAGACTGGCTTTGCTGCTGATTCATAAAATATATGTATCCATCTCTTCATGTCCACCTCCAGTAAAATTAATATGTCATGAGAATAAATACACTGATTCCAATTTGCTACCAAATAAAAACCAGGCAAGCCAAGTTCAGCCGGCCCGCAATAAAAAGTGTTGCCCGCTCAAGATTCGAACCCGGGTTGCCCACATGGAAGGCTATGTTTTAAACCGCTACACCACAGAGCTGTACATTTGACGCCTGTCAGAAAATGTACAGCTGAAAATGTACAGCTCGAAAAACGCATGTCAAAAATGTTATTTACTGCTTTGCATTTTAATGAGGGAAATAAGCATTTCAGAAAGATTTCTGGCACCAAGGTGTCTTTTATACAAGTAAGGAGCTGAGATTAGGAGCTCATTCTTAAAGGGAATGCACATAATCTCAGCTTGTTACCTGTATAAAAGACACCTGTCCACAGAAGCAATCAATCAGAGTCCAAACTATCCACCATGGCCAAGACCAAAGAGGATGTCAGGGACAAGATTGTAGACCTAAACAAGCTGGAATGGGCTACAGGACCAGGTGAGAAGGTGACAACAGTTGGTGCTATTATTCACAAATGGAAGAAACACAAAAGAACTGACAATCTCCCTTCGTCTGTTGCACCATGAAAGATCTCACCTCGTGGATTTTTAATGATCATGAGACCGGTGAGAAATAAGCCCAGAACTACACGGGAGGATCTTGTCAATGATCTCAAGGCAGCTGGGATCATAGTCACCAAGAAAACAATGGGTAGCACACTACGCCATGAAGGACTGAAATCCTGCAGCGCCCGCTAGGTCCAACGGTTCAAGAAAGCACATGTACATGCCCATCTGAAATTTGCCAAAGAACATCTGAAAGATTCAGAGTACTGGGCGAAAGTGTTGTGGTCATCGAGCTCTTTGGCATCAACTCAACTTGCCGTGTTTGGAGGAGGAGGAATGCTGCCTATGACCCCAAGAACACCATCCCCACGTCAAACATGGAGGTGAAAACATTATGCTGTGCGGGTGTTTTTTTGCTAAGGGGACAGGACAACTTCACTACATCAATGGGACGATTGACGGGGCCATGTACCGTCAAATCTTGGGTGAGAACCTCCTTCCCTCAGCCAGGGCAATGAAAATGGGTCGTGGATGGGTATTCCAGCATGACAATGACACAAAACACATGGCCAAGGCAACAAAGGAGTGGCGCAAAAATAAGCACATTAAGGTCCTGGAGTGGCCTAGCCAGTCTCCGGACCTCAATCCCATAGAATATCTGTGAAGGGATCCGAAGGTTGGAGTTGCCAAACATCAGCCACGAAACCTTAACGACTTGGAGAACATCTGCAAAGAGGAGTGGGACACAATCCCTTCTGAGATGTGTGCAAACCTGGCGGCCAACTACCATAAACATCTGATCTCTGATTGCCAACAAGGGATTTGCTACCAAGTACTAAGTCATGTTTTACAGAGGAGTTGAATACTAATTTCCCTCATTAAAATGCAAATCAATTTATAAAACATTTTACATGCGTTTTTCTGGATATTTTTGTCGTTATTCTTTCTCACTGATCAAATATACCTACCATTAAAATTATAGACTGATAATTTCTTTGTCAGTGGGCAAACGTACAAAATCAACAAGGGATCAAATACTTTTTTCCCTCACTGTATCTACTAACTTACTGCTTGGAATAGTCATAAAAAGTGAGCAATTGCTAGCGAAACTGAAGATTAACCTTACACTGTCAAAGCGATTTCATGTCATTGCACAACAACATTTGTCTTTCTTTCATTCATGAATGACATTGATACAATAACTATCAATATAGGTGACAATAACTGACTATTTCTTCAAATAAAAAGACGAGAGAATCATTCTTACCTCTATACTACCCCAAAATGCACGGATCCGTACTTAAGAAATCTTGAAGAAATAGTTCACGATCTAACTTTAAACTGTTCTACTTTAAGCTTACTATAAAGTAGCTACGGAAGCTTGTAGCCAGCAAAGTTTTAGTTTATCCTGAACAAATCCTAATGCATACTTGGTTCTGTCCGTGGCGAGGATCAAACACCGGTGGCCTAAATGGCAGTCCACCTCTCTAGCCACTACGCTACATAAAATTATGTTTTACCATGCCGACACAGAGGCGGTGTGAGATTTTGGGAAAGCGGCCACCTTTGAGTTTTGTATGCAGGAAAATCCCTGTATCAGTGAGGGGGTATCTCCTGGCTGATAAACATGACTTCACCACCCCATTGAAACCCTGCATGCATGAGTTCTGCAAGATTTACATACGCGTCCAGAGGAATACAACATACATTGCAAGCAAGGTAGAATGAGGCTAAGTGAGAACAGCCTTGCTTAAGACAAGGGTAGACTTGAAAATATGTCTGCTTGTAGAGGAAATCCTGTCCAAACCCTGCAGCACAGCAGAACCTGAGACAGAGCTGCTTTACTTATCATCCTGCAGAATATGTTGATTATAATCTCTTACTATTTAATGATTAAACTTTGGCAACAGGTACATTTCAAAGTTATGCAAATAAAGCAGTTTGAAATGAAGATAGAAAAGAGAAACAGAGAAGGCTATGAAATCACTGCAACCACCCTGCATTTCCTCAAGTATGTCAGTGCAACAATAATGATGTCAGTGTTATTTTCCAAAATGGTTCCAGGTTTCAAAGGCATGCTAGCCATGGTTTTGGGAGAGGATGCAGATAGCACTGGATGTTCATGGCTGAATGTGTGTTGTCCTACCCTACAGAGGTTTTCTTCATCTTAGCACAGAGTAGCAGGTCAGTAAACAGGAAGACATGACGCAGCTTCCTGGAACTCTCTGACACCTCCACCAGGAAACCATCCTTCACCAGCTGACGAGCCTACAGAGGATAGACACGCCATGACATCACTTCCCATGCAACAGCAAAGCTGGAAACATTAACTTCCTGTCCTAGGCACTGGTCTGAGAGCCACCCAATTAAAGAAACAATATGTACTGAGGATTGCCCAATTAGACAGTGTATACTGAATTAGACAGTGTATACTGAGGACTGCCCGATTAGAGACAGTGTGTACTGAGGACTGACGATTAGAGACAGTGTATACTGAGGAAATGAAAAAGGGAATGAAAAAGACAGAGTGAGGATGGAAGGGAGACAAAAAGGACTCAGCAGGAAGAATGCAGAAAAAGATGAAACAGGAGAGACATACAGGAAGATAGATAGAGCAACTGAGAGTGACAGAAAAGAGAAAGACAGACAGAAAGATGGGCATGGCATTAAGTAGAAAATGGCTGACTGGCAAAAAATTACAGGACAAAATAATAAACATAACATAAACACTGAATGCTGGGAAAGCGATTGGGGTCAAAGCTCAACATATGAGTGGGGTTGGGAGCGGGGGAGTTGGTATTGGAGAAGTTGAGGGTATGGGATCCAAAGGACACGAGAAATGGAGCAGTGAGTTTCACCCTAGCCCAAATAGCATTATTACCCAAATACTAGGTTACCAAAAGAATTAGTGAACAAGAACATGAGTTGTGTATGAGATTCCCACCTCTCCCTTAGGCGTGGTGACAGCAGTCCTTCGGGGATCGATCTCTTCGTTGATGGACGATAGAAAGTTCTGGGAGATCCTCAGAGCATCTTGCAACAGGGGGAAGTCTGGGTGGTCCTTAGGAGTGTGCTTCAGAAGGTCCTATGAAAACACACTTCAGATGAAATGTCTATGGACAGACCTGTTTAAACCTCCAAGTAATTCTAGACATTCTTCTAGATGTTGAGAATTTGGACAATTAGTTTTGTTGAAAAATAATACAATTAAAATAAAAAGCAGTCCTTTACTGAATTACTGAGTTTTGGCCTTAACCCATCTGTACATTGTTAAGTGATAGTTAAAAAATTGGTTCTAACCCAAGCAATGGCTTGGAAAATGGAATGGAGCATTGAAAGCAGAAAGCAGGGGCTGACAGTAGGAACCTAACTGCCTAACAATGACTTTCAGGACTTCTAGCCTCCCCCCAGTGCCATTAGCATCACCATGTTCCTGGCAGGTCCTTCTAGACTCCACCCTGTTCCATCAACATGTTCCCTGTATCACCTTCTAGCCTCCACCCATCTTCATCGCCATGTTCCTGGCAGGTCCTTCTAGACTCCACCCTGTTCCATCAACATGTTCCCTGTATCACCTTCTAGACTCCACCCTGTTCCATCAACATGTTCCCTGTATCACCTTCTAGCCTCCACCCATCTTCATCACCATGTTCCTGGCAGGTCCTTCTAGACTCCACCCTGTTCCATCAACATGTTCCCTGTATCACCTTCTAGACTCCACCCATCTCCATCCCCATGTTCCTGGCAGGTCCTTCTAGACTCCACCCTGTTCCATCACCATGTTCCTGGCAGGTCCTTCTAAACTCCACCCTGTTCCATCAACATGTTCCCTGTATCACCTTCTAGCCTCCACCCATCTCCATCCCCATGTTCCTCATGACGGCACACTGCGACAGCATTAACTCTTAATTCAGTGGACTCTGATTTATCTATTCAATCTCCACATTGGGGTAAATCCAATCTTATCATTTGACAGTAGATTAAGGATGTGTTGTGAATCTGCTTATCATTTGTCTGTACATTAGGGATGTGTTGAGAATGTGCTGTGTGGTCAGCGTGACATTGGATGTAGAGATGTAGGTGTGAATGTTTACTTACATGAAGAACCAATGTGCTTCTGGTCACACGGTCAATGGGCTTGTACAGGAGAGCTGTGAGAGGATAAGAGACATTAAGTTTGGTTTCACAAACTGCATACATACACAAACACATACACAGCAGACAAAAACAATAACTCAAAAAGCCAATTACACGCTTGCCTGGGCACAGGATTCCTGGTGTAAGGAGCAGACATTTTTAATAATCCACAACCACAGGCCATTTATCCACCCAGAGTTTATGGAATCCATCACACTTTCTAAAAAGATTTTCCTAAAACATCCCACCTAACCGAACACTAAACCAATAACCCTAAACCTGTTTGTGTTTTATCACAAATCTAACCCCTATACCTAGAAGAGCCATTTCTTTCATGTGCACTGGAGAAATGATCCTCAAACAAACAGACAGCCTCTTTATAAGGTGTTCAGCATGCAGCAAGGCTCCAGCCCAGCAACACTATTACCATCCTTATTAGTTATTGGAACTTTGCATTCATACTAGGGAAACTATGCCTGACACAGACACACAGACACGCACACACAGACGCGCACACACAGACGCGCACACACACACGCGCACACACACACGCGCACACACACACGCGCACACACACACACGCGCACACACACACGCGCACACAGACACGCGCACACAGACACGCGCACACAGGCGCACACGCACACACGCACACGCGCACACACGCACACAGGCGCGCGCACACACGCACACAGGCGCGCGCACACACGCACACAGGCGCACACACACACGCACACAGGCGCGCGCACACACACACACACACACA
>JACXGJ010012829.1:0-17259 GCA_016801105.1 Esox niger
TCCAACTGCCTCACTGGCCCTAATGGTTATCAAGTGGTTATCAAAACATCAGCTACTATAAATATCATTATCATCTTTTCATGAATATGCTTGCTAATATGATGTGACATTAAAGCATTAAAATAAAATAATTGACTTTGTATATTTGTTGTAACATGAATATGCTGCAATTCAGGACTTGCACTAGTTGATTGACTTGCTTCTTGTGTGTCACTGCTAGCAAGCGCTTCGGCGGGCGTCGTTACCGTGACACCGTCAACAAGCCATGTCCGCATGGTTTCTCTGTCCGTTTTCAACAGACTATGTCATGGCTGTAGTCCGTGAATGAATTATCCCTCTTCACATGATAGGCCATCGTAATTCATTTTTCAATATTGCTACCGGTCACCTCTTTTATTCGAACCCATGGGGGGGTAGCGTTTCAATAAGCGTCCGACTTCAATAAGCATGTGCATAAAGGTTTGTTTACTGGTTTGTTTACTGGTTTGTTTTCTAAAGATACTCGCTAAGTAGGCAGTTGTATACTTGATCTTGTCAATACTTAGTTTTCTCTCAATGTAAGACAGATGTGTGTTACACAATGTTATGCAACATTAAATGCCTTCCATTACAGAAAGGTCTCATTTTGTTGATGGTGACATCTGCAAATACTTTGGATGTTTATTAGCTTTAGCCGTGCCTTCACATAAGTTATTCACAACATTTGTGAATAATAACAGCAGCGCACTGGAAACCTGAGGTACTCCACAAAGAAGTCAGGCCATCAACATTGTGATCTATTAAACAAACCAACCATCAGCTTTATTTGAATGGCTTATAGGAAATCGCTTATGGTCCACTGTGTCAAATGCCATAGACAAATCAATAAATAAAGCAGCACAATGCATTTTAGAGTGCTTACAGTATAACATTAGCAACTTGCATGGTAGAGAGCTCTGTCTATTGTGTGGAGTGTTTTTGACCACTTAACAGAAAGGTAAGAATACACATTTTCCATAGTCTGTGGTAGTGTTCATGACATCCATAACTTAGATGTTATGGTGTAGTTATCTGGGCCTATCTATGGATTGGATGCAATGCTTGTATTATAATAAGAGGTGACTTTGTCTCAGTGTATATCCCATAATTTAATAATGTGGGCCCAGCCCAGTTTTAGCAGTGATGACAGTTATGGATGTGTTAAGGCATTGTGTTCATTATATTTATCTGTTCAGCTTATTAACCACCTTATTTACATTTCCCATCTCAAGGGAATTAAGGTTAGTTTCTCACCTCTAAGACATAAAGGTTAGGTTTCTCATCATAAAGACATCAAGGTTAGGTATCTCATCATAAAGACATCAAGGTTGAGTTTCTCATCTTAAAGACATCACGGTTGAATTTCTCATTTGACACACTGATGTTCGGTCTGTACTGGACGAAAGGATGGTAGTTTTGGTAATTGTAATGAGATGGAGTTCATGGATAGGTTTCAGTAAAAGCGATGAGATCACATTTGCTGTTTTCTAATGTTCCAAAGTGATTCAAACTCTCACTTGCTTTGACCACATGCTGGTAAGCTGTTGTTGGTGATGTCTATGAACTACAGTTGTAGCCAATTCACTGGTTGACATTGATCAAAGATTTTTTTAATGCATGATTTGTGTTATTTGCATTAATTAATGAATAATTCATAAACCAAATATATTTCTGTAAAAACGCCAATTACTCTAATCTTTAGGTCAATAGTTCTGTTGCTACTGTAAAATGTCAACACACTCCTCTAATGACTGAGTGACATTTTTTTAATCTCAAGGCAATATTCTTCAAGTAGAGGTAACACTTTTTCCCCTGGTCAAATTACCTTCTGGATAACATTTTTATATTCAAGTGTTAAGAATGTGAGGACATTCCCATCATTCTGCTCATATAAGTAGGAATTGGCTCGCTAAACCACCTCTGTGTAGTCAGAAATCATTATTTTACATTGTGGCTGATTATTAACAGATTGTAACACATCTCTGGCTCTACATCAGCTTTCATTCTAAATAATCACCTCATTCAATGAATGAAATGAGGGGTCAGAGTCTGGATCAGTACCCCTGAAGTGGTGTTGGCCAGCCTCTTCACCCCCCTGTGTTGAAAAGCTTTGATGGTAGTACCCCTGACCAGAGGGAAATTCACCAACACTCTGCTGCTGTGCATGAACTGATTTCCAAATAGTGTTGGACAGGTTACTACCCCTGTTCTTACTGACATGTAACATGTGAGTTAAATATCAAAGTTGGACACAATACAAATTAAGGGATTTGAACAGAGTCCTTTTGACCAGACGAATATCTTTGCAGTTCGAAATGCAAAGAAAGGTTGTTAATTGGGAGAATTTTCCATGTTTGTTCGCTGTTCCTGTCAGGTGCCATGTCAGCACAATGATTTCCATGTATTTTCCATTTCCTGTGACAATAGATAGCATTAAATCAAAGCAGTAATCCACCAATGCAGATTGGCTCACCCACAGGCTTTTACACCAAATGTACATTTCCATGGCAACAATTTTTCTCTCACAATAAGACCAGCAATGTCCATTGACTCAAACTGAGAAAATAACATGATCCCACACATCACAGGGTTAACCACTGTTCACAGGAATACAACGTCTTTAAACTTTCTCAGGTACACAGTACTATGTCAGCGTTCAACTGAAGTAAACAGTTCAAATTAACATGTTAACTGACACTCATAAAATATTTGGTATCCTTGTTCTCTAGACAGAGAGATTAAGAAGTATACAGTTAAGCACAAAATTATTCATACCCATGCCAAATTTTGGGCTGGGAATGACAAACAAGTGACAAAACAGTGCTGGAGATACAAATGAATAACATAACAAAATCTATTTTTTCAAATTTTTACAAAAAAATGCCATGACCAACATTATTCATGCCCCTTGAAATAGTTGAACATTTTGGGGAAAATGCAAGTTTCTTTACCATTTACAATTGTCTTGTAATTTTCACCATGAGAGAGCATTCTGATCACTTATAAATTGAGAACAGCTGAACAGCAGTATTTTTCTAGTCAGTTTATAGTCAACTGCAAGTCATTGCTAAAAACAAAAATAGTTACGTTGTTCATTTCTGTCTCCAGCAAAATGTCTTACTGTGTCACTTGTTTATGTCATTTTCCAGCCAGAAGAAACCTATTGGTCAAATACAAATTCACTATAGCTCAAAATTTGGTATGGGTATGAATACTTTTGGGCTTAACTGTAGGTATGTTTACAGAATTGTACACTCGAAGTGCTGCACAGAGAGAAGAAAAGTATCTCTTCTGGCCAACCTCTTTTCAGCAGTGCCCCAGTCTGTGTGACAGCTGTATTGCTGTTGGATGCTCCAGTCTTTTTTATGACATGGTGGGCTTCTGCCCCACTGTAGACATCATTCAGGATGTCTTCAGAGACCTGCTGTTCAGAGTGTTTTTGAAATGATTGTCCTTGAGCGGATCAACTCTTCACTAGCATGTTTTATGTGTTAACTGTGCTTTAAGGCATGCAATGTAGATTTGGAGAGTTGGTTGTCAAAGAAAATGGAAGGATAGTTCAATTCATTATGGCTGTAGGCCATGGTACGTTTGTCTGAGAAACATTTTTAATTGCTCTTATTTATAGAATATATTAATCTTAATAAACAATACAAGTATTGTGTTTTTATTAGTAACATAAATAAGCATTCACCGCTAGCTTTTCATTCGGGCAGCCCATAAAACCTTACATCACCTTGGTTATTTGGTGAGTAAGAACGGTACAAGGATCCCCATTAGCTGTTGCCAAGGTAGCAGCTACTCTTCCTTGGGTCCAACATATTAGATCCCGTTTCAGTGCCTTTTGCTGAACATGAAGTGGATCGAGGGATAAGACGAGAGTCGGATCATCCACGCTGTGCTGTCCCCTGAACACGCTTTGCCGAGTCAACACACTGAAATGTTAATGTGTTGGGGCCACTGGGCTGCGAGCTGCTGGCTCTGAAGGTAAACAGGGCGAGCTGAAACCTGAGGCCCCTGGCAGTAATGTACTCGTCTTAGGGTGGAGAGGAAGAAGCAGTACTGTGGAGCCAAGCTCACCGAGACACTCCCGGCAGAGTGTTCAGCCATAGAGATCAGATGAAAGCGCATTATGCCCAGAATGGAACAGTGGGAGGGCATTATGTTAAAGTGGTAAGCATAAACATAAACAAGGGTGAATTTACATTTGCCTTGTGTGAAGTCCCAATGTATTCCTCACCCCTGATTCTTGTTGTTAATAGCCTTAATAAAATGTAGTGCCATTGGAAATATTTGACTAGGGGTGTGACGTCATCAAGAGGTTCAGTCAACATAAAAAGAATATACTTAATAAATGTGCTACTAATCAAGAATGCTATCCAAGCCTTTTATGTGGTGCCTACATTTTTTAAATCAGAAATGTACCTGCAGAAAAACTGAGCAGGAGTGCGGGATGACCTGAGCTGCTCCTAGGTAGCTTGACACAAGGAAGAAATACAAAAAATAAACCATTACATATACAGAATACATCATACCACACAAATTATTACATCATACTACACAAAAAAATAGACTTGGTCTCCTGTGTGGAATCATTGTAGGCTACAATGTGAGGAGGAAAATATTTTCCCAAGAAAGCTTTCCAGTTTCACTGATTCATTCACTGATGTGCACTGACCAAGCTCAGCGATGGTCGGTGTGTTCAGTCAAAAGCATTTAACATAACATGCTACTGTTTGCTCAAAATGCCTAGCTGAAACCATTTAGGAAGCCGACAGAGCCTAGAATGTTCTTTTGTTAGCAAGAGACCGTTTTCTTTTCAACCTTTATGTTCCTGTGAAACATTGTGAAATCCTGTATGTGGTTCACCGACAGATATGTTGCACATCTGTGACTGTAGGCAGTGATTTTGACTGGGCTGCACAGAAGTTACTGTACATCTGAGTAAATGAAAAGCTATTAGTCTTTTGCTGGATAATTCGATGCCTACAGCAAGTGAATGTATTCAGAGGACTTTGTTTCGTTCTGATAAGACAGCTGTAGGCTAATCCTTAAATTCATACAGTAACTTTGGCATGTATGTTTCAATATATTCAGCACCATTTACTCATCTAGTTTTCTATAAGGAAATAGATAATGAAGTGCTATTCTGGGGAGATGAGAGTGGCTGGCTCATATCTATCAGAGCAGAGAGTGGGAGAGAGATCATGTTAATCTCATACTTATGAGAGATATAGAGTCACTTCTCACCACAGCAATGGCCACCTGTTGGTCTTAAGGCTCTAATGTAGGCTTTAATGCAGGCTATAATGCAGGCTATAATGTTGCGGGACTCATAAACCCAAGACAGCCCCTTCCTAATTAGATGTTCAATTTTAATTTAAAATCAGGAGGCAACTTTAATGAATGGTGTACAATGGCACATTGTGTGCTGTGTTTTTTGGGCCTCAGAGTGCCTGACTCTGTGTCTGTGTGCATGACATTGCCAGACAAAGTAGCTGAGCAACGGGGCAGCTATGTCACAAGGCCACACCCCTCCGAATGTCATGCGGGGACGCATACAGGTGCTGGTCATATAATTGGAATATCATCAAAAAGTTGATTTATTTCAGTAATTCCATTCAAAAAGTGAAACTTGCATAATGTATACAATCATTCCACACAGACTGATATATTTCAAGTGTTCATTCCTTTTTGATGATTATAACTGACAACTAATGAAAACCCCAAAATCAGTATCTCAGAAAATTTGCTGGTACCCCACAAACCGGAAGGTTTTTCTACAGAGCATATTTGTAGCACCTTTGTTCTGGACCCTGGGCCTTGTCGATTTCCTGCAACCAAGATATAAAAACAGGGTTGAAAATATCCAGTCCTATTATAAAGCTGAGACAGCTTAGCTCTATAGCAGGTTCCGATTTGGCCAATTATTTTCATTCCCTATTGTCATAGTCCCCCCCACACACAATAAAAACATTACATGTGCAATATTTCATTTGTTTAGCCTTGCAAAACATCCACAGGCATACAGCCCGATCTGTAGGGATTTGAAATATATTTTTTTTCATTTTGTATATAGCCCTGTAAAGTGTAAAACCAATTCCACAAACCGTGCGTATATACACAGTTAACAATCAGAGATGAAATGCTTTTAAGAGTGCTAATTGCAAGTCACATTATAATGTATAACATCCGCATGTGCATTTGTTTGCATTTCATTGTAAAGACATAAAAGACTACTTTACCCAGATATCAGGAAAAAATAGAATAATTAGTCAATAAGACTAATTACAACAATTATTTTGTTTTCTAATCTCCCTCTTATTCAAACACATCACTTTGATCGAATCAAATGCTCCCTTTCGGGGAAGCTTTTTAAATCTGCCTTCATCCAATTTGCCTGTGTGGAAGCATTAGGGCAATGTCACATTGTGTTTTGGGTGAGTATAATATTTAGGCATCACCTTAATTGATTCATGAGCATAGTAGGCAACAGCAGGGTCATTTTAAACTAGACCTATTTGGACTGTTTTGCTTAGCTGGCAAAATAAGTTGTTTTGTCCTTGAAAACTGCCCTCCTGTTTTCCTTTGCAGTCTGGGTTTACAATATAGAAATCACAAGTAATGTTTTATGAACACATTTGTAGTATCTAATCATATAGTGTTAACATACACAATATATCCCATGATGCGCTGCAACCCCTTGCTACTGGAAAGATTATCAACTCACATGCTAGGTTAGGGGAAACTGTAGTAGAACATGGAATCAAACATTTTTAAGTGAATGTAAAATACAGTGGATATAAAAAGTTTACACATGCCAGGTATTTGTGATGTAAAGAAATGAGACCAAGCTCAATCTTGTCAGAACTTGTTCCGCCTTTAATGTGACCTATAACGTGAACCATTCAATTGAAAAACAAACTGAAATCTTTGAGGGGAAAAAATAATAACAATAACCTGGTTGCATAAGTGTGCACACCCTTAAACTAATACTTTGTTGAAGCACCTTTTTTTTATTACAGCACTCTTTTGGGGTAAGAGTACATATAGACGTGGCAATATTTGTCCACTCTTCTTTGCAAAAGTACTCCAAATGTGTCAGATTGGCACCAATGCAAAGTCCTCTTCAGACCACCCCTCAGATGTTCAATTGGATTCAGGTCTGGGTTCTGGCTAGGCCATTCCAAAACATTCATCTTCTTCTTGTGAAACCATGCAATTGTGGATTTGGATGTGTGCTTTGGGTCGTTATTGTGCTGAAAGGTGAACTTCCTATTCATCTTCAGCTTTTGAACGGATGCCTGAAGGTTGTGTGCCAAATATTGCGTGGTATTTGGAACTGTTCATGATTCCCTCCACCTGACTGAGGGACTGAGGCCCTGTTTCCAGCTGAAGAAAAACAGCTCCAAAGCATGATGCTGCCGCCACCATGCTTCAGTGTGTGTATGGTGTTCTTTGGGTGATGTGCAGTGTTGTTTTTGCAACAAACATACCTTTTGGTATTATGGCCAAAAAGTTCCACCTTGGTTTCATCAGACCATGACACATTTTCCCACATGCTTTTGGGAGATCTGATGTTTGTATTTGCAAACTTCTGCCAGGCTTGGATGTTTTTCTTTGTGAGAAAAGGCTTCCAACTTGCCACCCTACCCCATAGCCCAGTCATATGAAGAAATTGGGTGATTGTTGTCACATGTAGCACACAACTAGTACTTGACAGAAATTCCTGCAGCTGTAGGCCTCTTGGAATCTTCCCTGGCCAGTTTTCTTCTTGTCTTTTCTTCAATTTTGGCGCGACGTCCAGTTCTTGGTAATGTCTCTGTTGTGCCATATTTTCTCCATTTGATACTGACTGTCTTCACTCTGTTCCATGGTATATCTAATGCTTTAGAAATTATTTTGTACCCTTCTCTTGACTGCTATCTTTCCAGAATGAGATCCCTCTGATGCTTCGTAAACTCTCTCCGGACCATGGCTTTTGCAACTAAGAAAATGTCAGGAAAATCCTACTAGAACAGCTGAACAATATTTGTGATTAATCAAAGTCACTTTAAATGATGGAGGTGTGTAATGACTTCTATTTGAATTTGAGTTTGAATGTGGTTATTGTAAGGTGTTTATTTTTCCCCCTCAAAGACTTCAGTTTGTTTTTCGATTGAAATGTTCACATTATAGGTTGCGTTAAGAGGGGAAAAAGTTCTTACATGATCTATCTTTGTCTTGTTCTTTAACATCACAAAAACCTAGCATTTTAACAGGGGTGTGTAGAATTTTATATCCACAGTAGATTATTACAATGGAAGATTCTTCAGTGTTATTTCTTAAATACGATTGCCATTAATTCAACTGTATTGAAAGGAACATCAAATATCCAGATAGGTCAGTGGTGTAGCTGGCAACCCCAAAATATCTGCATAGTGTTAGTCCAGGACCTCTGTTATCCAAAGCTCCCGTCACGTCTAGCTTTCGTCATAGATCATTCCGACAGTATAGTGTTTGTGTGGTCCAATAATCTACACGGAACTCAGATCTCACAACCAGGCTGGGCCCCAGAGAAACCACACTTGAAATCACTTCTGCTGCCTACTCACATTCACTTCCTCTTCCTGGTGAAACAACCCAACAACGACCCCAAAATGTGACCTCCCCCTAGTTACCGATGTGAGGTCGTTATGGTAACGCTTTGTGCTACACTCTCCCCTGGGAAGAGAACCACAAAGGTGTTGCGGAATATCTGGGGCCTGGAATTTGTCTTGATCTGGCAACCTAACTATCTAAATCTCTTGCCCTATGACATACATAATCTGTAATATGGTAAAATATGGTCTATAATGAGACTCACATTTCTTTCATCATTTTCAGTTGTTTTCCCAGAAATATCTAGGCCCTTGCCAGGGGAGGTATTGTTGAGGGTTTGCTACTAAGTGGAATCTTGTCTCCTTGGTGCGCCGCAATAATGCTTAACCTGATCAGAGTTCCCTCTGTGTGTTGATTTCAAATCTCTGACAGTCCTCCCTAACGCAGACACAGAGAAAGCAACATGGTTGGCCAGTACAACTCACAACGCCAAGCATCCGTACTGCAGGATTACAGTCATGACCTATGCAAATGTGGTCCAAATAAAAACATTACTAAATACACGTTACTCCGGGCAGAAGGGTGAGTGTTTGCAGCGTTTGTTAGTACTGTAGCATGCAGTTGATCCCACAGACATGCTTTTTCTACAGGCGATACAGAATGTCACTCGGTCATTTTTTGGTGTAGGCTGCTAATTTCTTTCTGTTTTTGCACGGGTCTCCGGGGAGTGATGCGTTATCACACTTGCTGGATAAATTGGCTTCTGAATGGAAGTGGTGCCTTGAAACCCGGCCCACGTGACCTGACTGGTCAAGACAAGCACAGAGCCTGCAGAAGCTTCTGAGGTGATGAACGGAGAAATTACACTTGAGGTGACCAATCATGAGGCCAAATGGAAAAAGAAACAGCAATTTTTAAAGGTTTGCATCTATATATTTTTTATTTTTCAAAAAAAAAAATCAAAAGCAATGAAAACTGGTGAGGCAATGGTTTCTGCCATACATTTTCTGGTAGCTCCACCCCTGGGTCCAATAAATTGTGACTGACAAAAAGCATAGTAAAATGGGAACACTCAACAACCTGGCAGTGAACAAAAAGGCTTCAAGTATGTAGAACTGATCACACAACAGTACATTCGTGGCTACTGCCTATCATTAGCCAGCTTAAGCTAGCTAGACTAGCTCAGCTCAATTTGTTCTTATTATGAATTTCATGACAGAGCATTCTGGGTAGTCATCTGAAAATAAGTTCATTTCATAAGTAACTTAATATTTGACCTTACTGTGGTGTTACTTTAGTGAACAAAAACTTGTGCTACTGTACCTAAACTTTAAGAATCCATTGTAAAATATCAGACTTGCTAGGATTCGATCTACTATACAGAGTGCTGTCCCTCCCTCTCAATTCCCTGGCCTTCCATACCAAGCGGACACTCTAGCACTTCTGCCCACCCGTTTAATTGGTGCAAGTATGGACTGGACTCCATCTCATGCTTATGTGGTGTGAACTCCTTCACTACCAATGCACATTTCTTATACAACACTTTCCATTCAGTTTCTGACAGGGCCTTTAACAGGTCTACTCTTCTTGAAAAGAGGACAGAAAACAGGGAAACAGGGCCTCCAATTTCTCTCATATCTTCCACAGATCCCTGTGATCCTGTTGCAGAGGAGAGCAGGACTTAGGGCATCTTATCTAAAATATCACCCCACAATCTTCCTGCTGAAGAATTCTCTGTATGATGGTCATTCGGTCATTCAACCGACAAACAGTAGGCTTAAAGTCGAACCGATGCAGGTTTGTTTCCTTTTAGCTCATATCCGACAAGAAAATGCTGATGTACTCTCCTTTCATTTGTGACCAAAACTAAAATTGGTGAGACACTATTGTGCTCATAAGTTTGCATACCCAGGCAGAAATAGTGAATTTTTGGCATTGATTTAGAAAATATGAATGATAATGAAAAAACTGTCTTTTATTTAAGGATAGTGATCAAATTAAGCCCTTTATTATCATAGTTGTTTGGCTCCTGTTTAAATCATAATGATAACAAAAATCACTCAAATTGTCCAGTTTAAATTTTACATACCCTTGAATGTTTGGCCTTGATACAGACACAAAAGGTGACACATAAAGTGAATTTCCCACACCTGTGGGGTTTTAAATTGCAATTAGTGTCTGTGTACAAATAGTCAATGAGTTTGTTGGCTCTCATGTGGTTGAATTGAGCATAACGTTAGATACTGAGCCATGGTGGGCAGAAAATACCTGTGTAATGAGGTAATAAAACTTTATAAAGATGGAAAAGGACCTAAAAAGATATCCAAATCCTTGCAAATGCTAGTCAGTACTGTTAACTCACTTACTAAAATTGGACAATTCTGAGATCTTTTGATACCAAGCCAAGGTCAGGCAGACCAAGAAAGATTTCAGCCCAAACTGCTAGAATAATTTTTCAGGATACAAAGAAAAACCTACAGGTAACCTCAGGAAAAAACAGACTGCTCTGGAAAAAGACAGTGTGGTTGTTTCAAAGACTCATGGTCGAGTTGCCAGAAAGAAGCCTTTACTGCGCCAATGCCACAAAAACGATTACAATATTCCTGACAACACCTTGACAAGCCTCTCAGCTTCCCGGCACATTGTCATTTGGAGTGACTAGACCAAAAAAGAGCTTCATGGTCACAACCATAAGCGCTATGTTTGGAGAGGGGTCAACAAGGCTTATAGTGAACAGAATACCATCCCCACTGTGATGCATGGTGGTGGCTCACTGATGTTTTTGGGTGGGTGTGAGCTCTAGAGGCACAGGGAATCTTGTGAAAATTGATGGCAAGATGAATGCAGATTCTCCCCATCTCATCTCATCTTCATCCAATTATCCGTTATCGGATCGTGGGGGCAGCAGCTCCAGCAGGGGACCCCAAACTTCCCTATCCTGGCCTACATTTGCCAGCTCTCACTGGGGGATCCCGAGACGTTCCCAGGCCAGAGTCTAAATATAATCTCTCCACCTGGTCCTGGGCCTACCCCAAGGTCTCCTCCCAGCTGGACGTGCCTGGAACACCACCCTAGGGAGACATCCTGGGGGCATCCTTACCAGATGCTCGAACCACCTCAACTGGCTCCTTTCAATGCAAAGGAGCAGCAGCTCTACTCCGAGTTTCTCATGGGAGACTGAGCTTCTCACCCTATCTTTAAGGGAGACGCCAGCCACCCTACTGAGAAAACTCATTTTAGCCGCTTGTACACGCAATCTATTTCGTTTGGTCATGACCCAGCCTTGATGACCATAGGTGAGGGTGGGAACGAAAATGGATCGGTATATCGAGAGCTTTGCATTCCGGCTTTTGTCACAACGGTGCGGTAAAGCGAATGCGATACCTCCCCCGCTGCTCCGATCCTCCAGCCAATCTCCAGATCCATTATTCCCTCACTCGCAAACAAGACTGTGAGATACTTGAACAACTTTACTTGGGATAAAACCTCACTCCCTACCCGGAGGAGGCACTCCATCGGTTTCGATTTAGAGGTGATAATCCTCATCCCAACCGCTTCGCACTCGGCTGGGAACCGGTCCAGTGAGTGCTGGAGGTCACAGACCGATGATGCCATCAAGACCACATCATCTGCAAAAAGTAGCAATGAGATCCTCAGGCCATCAAACTGTAACCCCTCCCCACCCCGACTACGCCTCGAAATCCTGTCCATAAATGTTACAAACAGGATTGGTGACAAAGCACTCCCCTGTCCTACTCCCACCTGGAACGGACACGACTTACCCAAACACAGCTCTCACTTTGGACGTACAGGGATTGGATAGCCCTAAGAAGGGACCTCCTCACCCCATACTCCCACAGCACCTCCCACAGTATCTCCCGGAGGACCCTGTCATATGCCTTCTCCAGATCCACAAAACGCAAATTCCCAGGCCCATTCCAGGATCCTTGCAAGAGTAAAGAGCTGGTCGGTTGTTTCACGACCAGGACGGAATGTGCAGTGTTCCTCTTCAATCTGATGTTCGACCATCTGCCAAACCCTCCTTTCCAGCACCTTTGAGCAGAATTTCCCAGAGGGGCTGAGTAGTGTGATACCCCTATAATTGGCACACACCGTCTGGTCCACATTTTTGAACAGGGGAACCAACACCCCGGTCCGCCACTCCTTAAGCACTGCCCCCGACTCCCACAGAATATTGAACAGGTGTGTCATCTAAGACATCCCCTCCATATCCAAAGCTCTCAACATTTCTGAATGAATCTTGTTAATCCCCAGAGCTTTGCCATTGTGGAGCTGTTTAAGTACCTCAGTGACTTCTGCCAAGGAGATTTACGATGCTTCCCCATCAGCCTTCAGATCTGCCTCTACTATAGAGGGCTTGTTAGTGGGATTAAGGTGTTCCTAAATACAGCATGTTATCAGAAAACACTGGCAGACAAATTGCATTATTCTGCAGGAACGCTGCGCATGGGACACTCTTGGGCTTTCCAGCACAACAATGACCTTAAGCTCAAAAAGCCAAGTTGACCCTCCACTGGTTACAGCAGAAAAAGGTGAAGATTCTGGAGTGGCCATCACAGCCTCCTGACCCTAATACCATCAGGCCACTCTGGGGAGATCTCAAACATGTGGTTCATGGAAGATGACCAAAGAATGACCTGGAGGCATTTTATCAAGACGAATGGGCAGCTATATCACCTGCAAGTATTTGGCTCAAAGACAACTATTACAAAAGACTGCACACTTTCATTGGTGCTTAAGGGGGCAATACACAGTATTAAGAACTATGGGTATGCAGACTTTTTAACAGGGGTCAATTCATTTTTTTCTTTGTTTACATGTTGTTTTGTGATTGTGCCATTCTGTTATGACCTACAGTTGAATATAAATCCGATACGGAATAAAATACATGTTTATCCTCTTACAAGTGCTACATATATTACCAATTCTCCAAGGGTATGCAAATGTTTGAGCACAAATGTATGTGCAAGTGGGATAAATAGTTGATCTGGTACAAATGGCATTTCTAAACAAAAAATGGCATTCTGAAATTTTACTTATCAGGCTAACTACTGGTATGGTCTGCAAACTTGCTGATGGTGTTGGAGCTGGGTACAGGAACCCAGTCATGGGTGAAGAGGGAGTACAGGAGGGGTCTTAGCACACAGCCTTGTGGAACACCAATATGAGTCATTTAAATATATTCCTTATATTGTGATTAATTAAAGGTAATATTTCAAGTACTTTTGAAAATAGAAGTTATGTACTTTAATCAAAATACTAAAACATTATGAAAATAAATCTGCTGTAGGCGACTGGTCAGTTGAAATTATGATTACTTCAGATCCCAGGAAAAACAAGTTATCAGCTGTGAAATAATTGGGGCATCTGGAGGTTTATTTAAGGAGAACCTCAATGCCAGGAAATGAATAAATGCATAAAATGTATGCATTGATCCAGTGCACTCATCATTTTTGGAAAGCAAATTGGCCCAGCATTCATTTCATTATTCTCAAAAACCAGCTAGTCTTAATTCTGCTGCTTTTTTTTGTACTTACTGAGCAACATTTTGGTTTTGAATAAGCCAATTAACTGGACATCCTTGGCATTGACATTTCCCGGATGTTTTAACACGATTGATGTGAGGCATTTGCTGAGCTCCCTGTGTGTACAGAAGTCAGGCCTAGCAAAGTGTAGCCTGGCCTTTCCACAGTATGCTATTGATTTAGATTATGAAATTCCAAATATTCTATTAGAAACCAAAATGGTAGCAGCCAAGCCATTACATACAGACTCAACTTGTTATTGCATTATCAAGTTGGAATGATTTTCAAAAGGACAACTAGAAGTCAAAATGTCATGTTTACAATCATTATACTGTATTTCTATCTTCTGTCCTTTCACTAAATACATTTCTAAGAATATGCTAGATCCATGGTCAGTCACTCTCCTTCCCTGCTGCATACAGGCTCCTAGACACTGCAGCTGTCTGAGCGTCACATTGAGGCAGGCATGAGAAAAAACAGCTTCCTCAAAATGATCAGACTGTTTAATCTTCAAAGCAGTAACTTCTGTGCTCCTTTTCATGAGGAAGCAGAACACAAGTCCATATGGCGCAGGAAGGAAACGTTTTGTCCGAAACAAAATGAGCTCCTAAGCCCCACGTTCAATGCCCTTGTGGAGTTCTGAGAGGATCTGGCAAGTGGAAAGCAATATGTTTGTAGTGCCACCTTGCCCTCTGGTACTGTAGGTATGAGACTTTGCCAACTTGCCAGAAAATTTACAGAGACCACCACAGCTCATCCAGACTATCTTGTTCAGTGGGCTTTGGTTATTATGTAATGGCTTTACCCATAATGCTCGGTAATTCTCGTGGATGACTGAAGAACACCAAGCACATGAGGTGTCTTTGAAGACGTGTAACACACAGACAGGGTGAAGGCCAGAGGCGAGCCATTCAATTGGCTTTGTGAAGAGGGACTCTGTGAGGCCTGCGGCCATGCAGTAGTGATGGAAGAACCCACATCTCCTGAAAGGCCTTTTGTTAGGGAGATATTAGTATGTAGGCTGTTTGCTTGGCAGGTGGTGGATGAAACTAGAAAGAATAAAGATTAGCTCCTAGCTGGTGTGCTGTAGAAAATAGCACTAGTGATACTTGTCAGATACAGCCTTAACTTGGGATCGGTACCTGGTAGTAAATCTTCATTGCATTTTTGTGTCACCTCTAAGAGGAGCAGAAAAGGTCAGGAGACAGACTTGTTTCTGTTCCAACATGCAACGTTTGTCCCGATCTTTTCCACAGTCTAATTGTGAAAAAAGTGTGAACAGACAACACCAGGAAGATACATGTATGAACAGGGATAGAAAGTGGTGAACTCCACCTCACTCTCCTTCACAGGATGGTGTGCTCTGCTATTCATCACTGTTCCTCTAGGCAGATGTCTCCCTCTGCCCCCCACCAGGGGTATTAAATGTCAGTATCAGCGAGAGTCTCTCCCACAATTCATAGTAAATCTTTCATGAGTGTGCAGTAGAGGCCTCTGTTTGTTACCATGGCTACATGGGTTGAATATGAAGCCTGTCGGGATGTTTCTACCCAGTCAGTCAACTCAGTTCCCATTACACCCAAGACTCGTTTTAGAAAGATATGACTTTACTTTAAAACACGTGTGATCTTCCTTTTTAACACGCTTGATTTCCCTTTGTGGTTTCACAGAGCATGTCACATTGATATAGAAAGACGAATAAGAGATGATGTATTTATCTGCAACCAGTTCTCTGATATTTTTGAAAGCCCTGGTTAGGACAGTGAATGAGCACTATATAATTTGACAACGGCACAATTTATAAGTGAAACTCTTTCTCCCCCTGCTGGTTGATCTAATACAGTCCTGCAGGATGGAAGCACCTCACTGTCATCATTGTTAATTAATGACAGTTGGTTCTCTATTGACTTACCTTGTAAAATAAATTAAGATTTCAACTATCTCACAGACAGCCATATAAACAATGGCAGCTACCACTAAGCATTAACTATAAGTGCTGTATAACTGAAGTAATTAATTCCAGATGAGTAGTACAATCATTGGACAGGACAAAAGGAGTGTACCCTCCTAAAGGCAGGTGACAACTTCAAGATTGTTCTTACTCAATTTTATTTTCTCTGTCTCCATCTTGTGGATTGATAAAAGAAACACAGTATACATGTTCTGCCGACAGTTTGAGATTTGCAAAAACCCGTTCTCAAAATAATTTCTCACATTTACTTTTATTGTAAAGGTGATTTATTCCAAAATAGTAATATGGTGTAGAGGCCAAATGACAGAAATAAATGAGAGAACATCTACACACGACTTTGGCAAGAGTCTGTCTAACAAAATACAATGACAAAGAAACTAAACATCCAGTAATGCACACAATCTCTGGCCTCTCAATGAAGACCCCATGTTTAGCCTCTACATGTATTACAGTGGAATAAAAAGTCACAACAGATTCTTGTCTTTAAAATAATAATGAGACGTACAAAAACCTGGAATGATTCTTCACCTGTGCTTTGTTTTAGAATATAAAGGTCAAATTAACAAACTAACCACCGGATACAATATATTCTATAAATTACTTGGTTGGTATTTTCATTCAATAATGATTCATTAAAATCAAAGATTTTAGAAAAAATGTATTTGCACAAGATTAAATCGCTACTGCGAACAATGATCTGCGTTAAAAAGTAAAGGTAATTTCTGTCTGATCAGAAACTTTTGTTGTTAGCATCTCTGCCTACGTAAGAACATTGCCTTTAATTTCAGAGGTGTAATACAGATCTTCTGCAATACTAATGAATCCAGCTGTGTACACAGAGCGACTTGATGCAAATGGGGTTGGGGAATGTGGTTGAACCAAGGGAGGTTTATATGCCCAAATCAAATGAGCAGTGATGTTTCTGAGTCCTGCCATAGTGATTCATGACGCTGGAGTGAAACTCAATTATTTTACCTGGATAAAAAAAATGTAGGGCGGGAAGAAATGTCAAAGAGGGAAATTATGTGATCGAGACGAGAGGCCGGAACTGAAGTGGCTGTTTCTAAGATTTTCAGGGGTCCTTCTAAACATCGATCACTATTAGAATAATACGGCCAAACGTTTGACGTCTACGATCATGAC
>JACXGJ010012830.1:0-17258 GCA_016801105.1 Esox niger
TGGATGACAGGTGGAAGGTTGGGATTCAGGGAGGGAGTAGTGTCTGGATGACAGGTGGAAGGTTGGGATTCAGGGAGGGAGTAGTGTCTGGATGACAGGTGGAAGGTTGGGATTCAGGGAGGGAGTAGTGACTGGATGACAGGTGGAGTGAGACACAAATGCAGAGTACAATAATGATTGCTCCTGTTAGTAGCTCTGGAGTAGAGCATCTGCTAATTAACTGGAATGTAAATGTAGTGTAAATTCTAATCCTTGTGTGGTTTGACTGTGTTTCAGTGGTTCTGGGTCAGACAGGATGGGGTGCGACCTACTCCACTAACAGCATCTGTGCCTTGAAGGGATCAACAGTCAACATGTCCTGTTCTTTCATGTATCCCAGTGGTTACATACTGACATCTAACTTCTGGTTCACTAAACAAAATGCTGATGGGACTTATGTGAACCTGATTAATGACCCAAACTACGCAGGTCGTGTGACGTACATTAACAATACGAATAATAACACCCTGATAATCACAGACCTGAGAAAGACTGACTCAGCTCAGTACTGGTTCAAGTTTATAACAGATAAAGACTATTGGATTGGTGGCCCTGGAGTCTCTCTGTCTGTCACAGGTACAGTGAAAATGTTTTTAATTCATGTGTCTATTAAAAAATGTAGTTCTACAAAATGTTCTTAATTTGTGTTGACTTTGTTACCTCCAAATGACCATGATGTCTGTGGTGCCTCTAGGCATCTCTATGGTCTCTACTGTTTCATTCTCTCCAATCAGAGACAGCTGCTCCCTATTGCCTTTGATTGGGATCCTATTTTAGTTGCTCTGTGTGTCTCTTAGTTGTTTGTGATGCTTTAGTTCATGAGCTTCTTTTGTTAGTTTTGCTCAAGAGTTAAAGATAACTAAATATGTTTTATTGCCTTCACCTGCTTTGTGTCTCAAGTCCTTTAACCATGACATGATGAAGTTGAGCAAAACTTTTCTCTATTAATATGAACAAAAACATAAATTCCCAACATGTGGAATACATTGTACTTGAAATGTTTTGTCCAATTATTTGTTTTTAGTACTTTTTATGATGAAATGAAACCAGGCAAGCCTCGTTCTGGTGGACTGCGATTAGAAGGGTGCATGTTGTCAATGGCTAGATTCGATCTGCAGTTTCCTATATAGCAGATTGTGTCTTTAACCACTTTGGAATTTAAACTCCTTCTAATTCAACGTTTAAAATTTGAAAGAAATTACTGTAGATGGGTAGCTAATAGTAACCTGGTCTCAGAACGATGCCGTAGACTGTTTTACATACAATACAACAATTTTCCCAGGTTATTTTATAAGTGATGTTATGTCTAGTAAAATTACGTTGGAGTCTGAATGGAGAAGAAAAGAAGCCATGTTTCAAACGTGGAGACTGGTTTATTTCGCACTTTGTGAGATATTGTTTGTATTCTTTACCAAGTACTAAACACATTTCCTGCTGTTCTTCTCGCTTACATTGTCTCTAGTGTACCGACCTGTTTCTGCCTTTCCATTGACTCCGTCTTCAGCCTTTCCGTTTTATACCTTTCTCAATCTGATCTCCTGTGTACTGAACGCTGCCTGCTTAACCCTGGTTTTTGCCTTTTGGAAATTAAATGATACCCTCTGCGCAACCGCTCCACCTGGTTTCCTGTGTCGTATTTGTTAGAGTTCTATAGCCATCTTCAGGTTCTGTATTCAGTCTTGTCTTCAGAGATCTTCTATTGAATTGAAATTGTCTTCTAGCCCTGAAAAACTCCTTGGTTGTTTTATCAGTGTGTTTGGGATGGGTGACCTGATGCAAGGTGAATCACCTACATGTTTTCAGGCATTTGATTGGATCAGAGGAGGGAACATGTTACTTCAGAAATCAAACATTTACTTTGCTGTTCTGTTCTTGAGGTTTAGCGTGGTTTGTGTCTTGAGGTAAACTCTCTGAGGTTTGGCTGTTTGTAACTTCTCTTTTTGGTACTGTTCCCCATTTGTGTCACTTTTCAAATGCTTATGGACTGCACTCTTCCTCTGTTGATAGAGCAAATTAATTGTAAAATATACATTTTGGAAGTATTTTCTCACAGATTGTACCATAACCACAGGTAGATCAAATGAAGACACTTCACTTGTACAAGTGTTACTGAAACATGCAGAAAGTACAATGATACCAATACTCAAATTCTGCTAGTGCCTAATAACCAAGTTAAAATGGTCTGTGTTTCACCGTTGTTTGACTGTGAGCAGCAATTTAAGATGAACCGACAACCAATCAGTACTGATATACAGCTGAACAGGATTGTCTAATATTTGATGTGTTGTTTGTGTTTTGTATTGATCTCCTGAAGTATTTAGCTGGTGACATGATTCTTTCTTGCTCTCCATTATTTCTATTATTTCAAAGACTAAGGGCTCTAATGCTGGGCCCAAATTCATACATGTTGTACTCTGTACAAAGTAAATGCAGATACTGCTAATCTTCAGAAGGATCAAGGTGCTGGATTGAACTAGTTATAACAGGAGCACGGTGCTAAAATCACTGAGAAAAAGAGAAAATATAGAAAAGTATCAAATATAAAAAGAATGAATGTAATGCCTTAACACATCTGTAGGATCTGAGCATTAACAACTACAATATGAATGTATGGTTCATTAGAAGTGAATGTGCCTAAATATTGAGAATAACAGAAAGTTAAGATTCTCCCTGTAGGTTACACTCTGGTAACCACAGGAATGTTTGCATTGACCATTTGGTGTGGGGGTTAGTGTCTTGGCTTTGCTAGGTAAACACACCCATCAAGGTATTTAACAGCTTGTACCCCACATTACAGTTGAGAGAGTAGAGAGAGACAAAGGGAGTAGGGAAGAGTTTGAGCCTGTAACATCATGTGCTAATAGACTATCAATATGCTGCAATAAACAATTGAATACTCTCTCCCTTGACAACCGAGTACGCAAGTTATTATTACTACCACTATACGACATGGCTGATTTCTAACACATCCATAACTGTCATGACAAAACTGGACTGTACCCATATTAACACATGGGAGTTAACCAAACTAATCTCTTATTATAATTCAAGCACCAAATCATAGATAGGCCTTGATAACTGCACCACAACATAATGTTATAGTCATTAACACTATGACAAATGGAATATTCATATTTACTCCAATTTGTGTAATGGTGAGAAACACTCCACATAACAGCCATGGAGCTCTCCTCTCCTCTCTGGGCTGTTTAGGTACCAACTGGTTTAAAAAATGAACATACATCTGATTGTCTTTTAGAAATTTTTTCTAACATCAGCTCAGTATCAGTATTCCACCACAGTTGGTGAACATGTGCCCTTTTCATGCCCCGTTGTCACGTATCAGAGTGACTACAAGCAATGTTTGTTCTTCGGATTAATTTTCTACATTTTTGACCACTTTATTGGTCAGATACAATGATTTCTACTAATGTGTTATGCTTATACAAATGTTATACCGTTCAGTGAGTGTCCTATGTTACAATGGCTTTAAAAATTTATTTTCACCTTTATCAACCATTCAGCCATTTGCTTGTCATTATGTTTTTAAGAGTGTATAAACAATCGTTGTTGTTTGATTAACAGCCATGGTTTCTACCTTGAATCATTGTTGTAAACTGTTACTTAATGATATACTGAGTGTTTAATCTTCACTTCAGGTCTACAGGTAAATGTGATTCCTGCTACAGTGACTGAGGGACAGAGTGTAACACTGACCTGTATCACATCCTGTCCTCTGACTGACAACCCCACCTACATCTGGTACAAGAAGACTGTTACCTCACAAAAAGCATCAGGACAGAGTTACATCATCACTAACATCCCATCTGAGGACAGTGGAGAATATTACTGTGAAGCTCAGAATAAATATGGACGTCTGAGCTCTTCTACTGTGTCTGTGGATGTTCAATGTAAGTAATTATATGCTACATCTGCTCTTTAAAACAGACAAATGGACACCTTCATTGTGGCACTTCATTTATTACAATCATAATTCCAGTCTTTCCTCATGTAAAATATTGCTTAAAAACACCGTTTTATTACATTTTGTCCAACAGATGCTCCAAAGAACTTCTTAGTGTCAGCCAGTCCCTCTGGTGAAATAGTGGAGGGCAGTTCAGTGACTCTGTCCTGCAGCAGTGATGCCCACCCACCTGTGGAAAAATACACCTGGTACAAGAAGACTGTAACTTCACCAAAAGCATCCGGACAGAGTTACATCATCACTAACTTCACATCTGAGGACAGTGGAGAATATTACTGTGAGGCAAGAAACACAATTGGAAACAGAAGTTCAGATCTTGTTAGTCTTCTGGTTCTGGGTAAGAACACCACTACATTTCATGTTTTTATTTGGCATTTGGTATGTATGAATCATAAACTCACAGGTTTCTCCACTCTGCAACAGAGGAACAACCCAAGAACGGGCACAGATCCATTTATAGTAAGCCACAAAAGAGGTCAAATTAGGCATCAGTTCAGCCAAACCAGTTTGAAACCGGGTTGGAGAAACAAACAGGCCTCCTGCAGAATATGATCCATGAATCCCCTTCAATGCCCAGCTGCACCAGGCCCTTCAGATAGTTCCTAACTAGATGTTAAGCAGATTGGACTTTGTCAAATCATCCCCCGACAGGCAAAGTGGCTGGTAGCATCATTTCTACATGTATGTGTGTTTGCTTATGAAGTCCCTCACCAAGAATCTAAAATATGTGTTTATTACCAACCAAATGTTAATCTGTATTTTGTTCATTTCATCATCCTATATTTTTCTAACCTCCATTTTTCTTTTAGAAAAACAGTTATTCGTAGTTATTCCTGTGGTTATGGGAGTCACAGTGGTTGTTCTGGTTATCCTTTGTCTCTCTGGATTCATCTGGTTCAGGTGAGGAGACAATTATCTTTTTCAGACCAAATGCAACTTTTACACTCAAAGACATTGGTCAATTAATGAAGGGATTTTGTGCAAAGATGGAAGAAGGCCTCCAAATCCAGCTCCTCTGAAAATAAAAACACCAGAGACACAGAAGACACTGGACATGTGAGTCTGTTAGAATAGATTCATGTATTTTGGAATCATGGATCCAGTTCCTTAGTGTATTCTCTCTCTCAACATTTCTTCCTCCACAGAGTGTCCATCCTGATACCAACAGTGACATGTACTCAACCCTGAACACGAAGACCACATCACCTGACTATGACACCCTGGCAGTAAGTATTAGGACATTTCCTCTTCTATGTCAACATCTGACCCACTCTCCTGTGAGAACTACCAGGCCCAGAGCTGAAGAGAGGGCCTGTTGTACACAGCTCAGGTCCTACACACTCAACCTGTGTCAGTTTCTTGTTATGTAGGGTGTTGTTTTGAGTTGGAGCAAGAGACTTAGAGACTGTGGTAGAAGGTGGAGCCAAAGCATTTGTATATTATCAACAAACAGAAATAATCCAATTATTTCCCCTCAGTCCTCCAGTTATCGTCTACAATGGCCTCATCAGGCTTTGTGGGGGTTGTGAATTTTACTTAGTATACAACTGTTCAGTCTGTAAAGGAAAACACAATACCTGTTAATATCTTAAGATTTGCCTGATTACCTTAGAGGATTCTTCTCCCTTTATCAATTCCCTCATTGCTCCTGATTGTAATCAGGTGTCAGTAGGCAGAGAGGAACCTTCCCTCTCCTGTCTCTCTCCATTGGAGCGTCATGGTACTGAACTGGTGAAAACTCGACCAGGGGAGACGCTAATCTGATTTACGTGACACTGTGTGTTGTTTCAAGTTTTCAAGTAACAACACAGCGTCATCCTGCACATATATTTTTGTGTGACATGGCCCCGTTGTTGTGTGTTTGTTTTCCTATCCACTTGTGTTCATGTGGGAGGTGTGTGAAGTGTTTATTCAGTGTTTCTTCTTTCAGAGTGTGAGACCCATCTGTGTGACAAACACCAGGATACACACTGAGCCTTCTGTTTATGAGAACTTTAGAGAACCTGGACTGTGAAGAACCACCACAGAACCTGGACTGTGGAGAACCACCACAGAACCTGGACTGTAGAGAACCACCACAGAACCTGGACTGAAGAGATCCATCAAAGAACATTAATTTAAGAAAACCACCACAGATCTGGCACCAAATTTTCACGTATCTGTTCTGTTACCAGAAATCTTCAACCCTATATTGTATTGAGGACAAACACTTTCCTGCCCTTTTTGGGGGAAAACAACCTTTTACTTTACCTTTATATAAAACAGCAATTAAAAACAACATTAAGAGATCATTAAATTAGTTCAGAAATGACCCAAAATATATTATGTCAAGTCAGTATAAATGTCTTATCGTATATATTAAACATGCATGTCAGCTTACTAACACCTCTTCTGAGGAGAGAATGAGATAATGTACCTAGAGTGAATAACAGAATTGTATCTACTTCTGTACAGTATGTAGAATAATATTTGTCATGTCCTGACTGGCTGGTCTGGGAATGCTAGTCAGGGCCTGAGAGCTGCAATTCCTATTGGCTTCTCAGGACTTTGGTTTAGTTTGTCATCAATAAGAGAAAGCTGCCCTGTAATGCCTGTAACTGGGGATCCAGTTTAAGTTCACCTTGTATTAATAATTATGAAAATACAATATATCAGATTGATTTTTAATGCTTCAAAAGCAGCTTCATATAAGCTTCTTTGAACATCTTAGAGGGGCAAGGCAACATTCTATTGTACTATTTTATACTACTTTAAGTATTATTATTATAGTCATTATAAATATGACAGCAATCCTTTTGATAGGATTTTATTGTAGTTTTTTGTGACATTGCTTTCATTTACACAAGTTGGTGGTAATATTGGAAACACTTAGTCCAAAAACACAACAGATCCTAGAAAAAATAATCTGTTTTTCAAAGTATTCTGTTTGCCCGCTGCCAGATGGTATTGTCTTCATGTCTTCCCATTGTTTACTCCCATGTTGCCTGTTACCTGTTCTCTGCTCTGCTTTCCCAGTTACCAAACCCCTTCTGTTCCTGATCTGCCCCCTGTGCTTCTGCCTTGTGGACCACCTCGTTATTACCTTTGCATATCCCCGACAATTCCTCTGACCCTCTAGGATTCTGATCCATTGTCATTCATTGTCTGACCTCCGAATACCAACCACGAGGCTGTCTGTTCCCTTAATAAACTTCTGTACACGACACCTCTCTGCCTCTGTGTCTGTGCTTGATTCCCCACTCCAGCCCTGTCATCAAAGTTATGCTGATTGAATATCTGAAGCATCACTAATTGTGGGTTTGTATAAAGGTTCAATATGTCCAGAAACAAGTAACCTTCTTCTGAAACTCGTCAATCTAATCATGTTTAGATAAATGAACACTTACATGAGAGAAATTGCCAAGAAAAACAACAATGTGTATGACTCCCTTCACAGAACAGAGGTAACTGTCTCTAACCAGAATAGAATGGAATGGAAGACCCTGGTGTATAACTGAATAAGAGGAGGAATACATTAGTGACTAGTTGGAGAATCAGACACCTCACAAGTCCTCAACTGGCAGCATAATGAGATAGTTACTGTGAAACACTGGCAAGCTGGCCTTGAAGGCAGAGATCTGCCTCTGTCCAGTGTCTGGGTTATTTTGTCCATCTTTACCTTCACTTGGTATTGGACAGTCTGATATATGACTTTTTCTTTGCATCTCTGCCTAGAAGGGCTGCTTCCCAGAGTCACCTTGTCACTGTTGACATGGAAATGTCAATTGGACCAATATAATGGAAACTAAAGTAACAGTTGAATATACAGTCCTTAGAAGAGACTCCAAAAATGTGTGGGGATTGATAGCTGTTACTTTTCTAACATTTTATATATACTAGATGTCTATAGAACTACTATATTCATTGATATTTGGTAGTATCAATCTGGACTGAGAAGGCTGTGGTTGTATTTTACAACATGTCCCATATATCATCCGCATGGTTTTATGGATCTTATAGTCCTGACTACATCTGTAGGAATCACAGTGGGTGTTCTGGTTCTCATCAGTCTCTCTGGATTCATCTGGTTCAGGTGAGGAGACATATCTTTTAAAAACATGATTCTACATTTTATACTCCAGTGTGATCATTCATTAAATTATTTGTGTGCAAAGAAGGAAGGAGTCTTCCTAATCTACATAGAAAACACAGGATTTCCATCAGACAATTAACAGCTGGTAAGACTGTTGTAAAAGTTTAGTTAAACACATTTTCATGTTATTCTTTCCTTCAATCAGACAGCCTCCAGTCCTGCATATGACAAAATATCAGACAGGGTCATGACCTCTACTACAGCACAGACAGAAGACAACCAGGATGACCTTCACTATGTCAATGTTTACTACTCTTCCTCCAGGAAACAGGAAGTACCTGGTCTTTCTACCCCCCAGAAACAGTAAGAGTAAATCCACAATGTTGCTGTAATATTAAACTGTCCAACTGGTGAGATGATTCTGTCATTACATCAATTTACAGACAACAGTAGAATGGAATACACCCCCCTCCAGGTCAGCAGACTGACCTCCCTCATTGAGGTCGGGGTCCATGTAGCATTTGACGGGCCCCAAGCGCCCAAGAACCGTTTCTGAACAGGGAAGAGGAGAGAACCGAATTCCCAGTGTTACAGTGTTTAGTTGTCACTGACATTGTCTATAAGTCTAATTAAGTGGCATTATTACATACTAGTTAATCCACACACCTACAGTAATACTAAAATCCTCTTTTCCCTGGGACAGTATACAGTTATTAGAATAGTGTGTGACATCGTTGGGTAACCAGCATTTAAATGTGGGATTGATTGGCCTTTACCGCCATCATCTGGAAATCACCTTGCATGATCTCTGCCCACTACAGTCAGTCAGGAAGTTGTTCACTCGTGTCAGTTCACGCCCCAGCAGTTCACAGGACAGTTTTTAGGTTCTCAGACAGACTTGTGTGATCTAGGAGGGAAGCTCTCTGCAGTGTCATCTTTGTCACTGTACAGAGGAAATATATTTTGTGTATTTGCTACTTTCGCTTCTTTGGCAGCATGGGCAGGTCCATTGAATGTGTTCTTTGTCATACTACCACAACTCTATGACGATGGTCTGACAAACCTTTATACCGTGGCTAAAGTAGGCTTTGTTCCAAGAGTTACCTCTATCCAACTCTATGGTCACAAAGTTTTGTCACCCAGAGACATAAAATCTCTGTTTCTGTCATCTCAACATACGATACCAAAAATCCTATTACACTGTAAGATAATCCTTTTTCATGTATATTTTGGTTTTGTTGGTGTGTCAATACTCTTGAAAGGACATGGTGGCTGATTCTATCAATGGGTGAGGACAAGAAGCTAGATATTTATAGCAATATTTAGTTCGTTCACAAATACATGTTCATGGGGGTGGACCAATATTGCAACCAATCAACAGTGTTCTTCAGAATAGTTTTATGTTTTACGAAGTATTTCTTGCTACAGATTGCAATGTATGCACATATCCAGCGGTTATCCTTGGTTTTACCATGGTAAGTTTTGTGGTTTTGTTGTTGCTAGACTAAGCTCAGCATTAATGTCCCGTTGATCAACAGCACAATGTTAGGAAATGATATTTGAATGCAATTGATAATGATTAGGAAAATGAATGACCAGTTACTTTCTACTTCAATTTACATGGGCTACAAATAGATTATGCCAGTCATTGTGGTCATTGAAGGTGTGAAATGTACGTTCCATGACATACCCTGTTCTAAAGGACCAACTAGGGGAAAAAACGCTCCTGCCCAGCATTTAAAACAGAAAAGGATTTGTGTCTACACATTTTAACACATTCTAAAATTTGGAATAATCACGATTAACTACAGAGGTTTTTTAGATAAATCACGCTTAATTATTTTAATCATTTGGTGGTGCCAATACAAAGCCATTTAAACTGGTTCTGAGAACATTTTTAATAAAAGACTGCCAGAATGATTTAAAAAAATCCGTTTATTCCATCAGATCTACAGGTGAAGATGATTCCTGCTACAGTGACTGAGGGACAGAATGTAACACTGACCTGTATCACATCCTGTCCTCTGACTGACAACCCAACCTATATCTGGTACAAGACCAGACAACCTTTAACCAACAGAAATACCAGTAATAACAGATTGATCCTAGAAATGGTCAGTAATGAGGACAGAGGCAGATACTCCTGTGCTGTGGAAGGACATGAGGATTTCCACTCCCCTGAACACACTGTCAATGTCAAATGTAAGCATTTATTAATGCAACTCAAGTATTTATTAAATATTGTCTTAGGTCCTTGCAAGGCCCAATTATAATCATTCTGTCTACCAGATGGCCCAAAAAACACTGCAGTGTCAGTCAGTCCCTGCAAAGGCCAATTATAAATATTCTGTCCACAAGATGGCCCAAAAAACACTGCAGTGTCAGTCAGTCCCTGCAAAGGCCAATTATAATTATTCTGTCCACCAGATGGCCCAAAAACACTGCAGTGTCAGTCAGTCCCTGCAATAGCCAATTATAATTATTTAGTCCACCAGATGGCCCTAAAGAACACCTCAGTTTCAGTGAGAACCTCTGGTGAAATAGTGGAGGGCAGTTCAGTGACTCTGACCTGCAGCAGTGATGCCAACCCACCTGTGGACAAATACACCTGGTACAAGAAGACTGTAACCTCACCAAAAGCATCAGGACAGAGTTACAGCATCACTAGCATCACATCTGAGGACAGTGGAGAATATTACTGTGAGGTAAGGAATGGAAGAGGATCTAACAACTCTACAGCTCTGATGATCACGGTTACAGGTAACATTTCTTTAATGTTTCAATAGAGATTTAATTGTTCAAAGATAATCCTGGCAATCATACTTCATCCCATTATGCTTTGGTTTATAAATACAAATGTTTTTTTTTGCTTAACATATTATTTCATATTCTCTGATACCCTCAATATGTAAAACGTCTTTGGATCCTTCAAAAGCACTAAATAAAAATAATGCATTGTTTTCCTACTGTTTGTAGGAAAACAAACATTAATGACAGGTGCATCTGTAGGAATCACGGTGTTTGTTCTGGTTCTCATCCTCTGTCTGTCTGGATATGTCTGGTTTATGAGGGAAATGCATTTGTCATAGCATTCCACCATTAGCACTTAGATCAGTAATCAATGTCATTCATTCCCAAAACAGGAGGTGGCCTTCCAATTCTACCTCTGGTATGCATGGCAAGGCAGATGTTGGACAGGTGAGTTGGCTGGAGGCGGGGGCTGGAGGCGGGGGGGCTGGAGGCAGGGTGGGGCTGGAGGCGGGGTGAAAGCAACGGCACTAATTATCACAAATTATCGATGTTGACATTTCCCTTCCCCTCCCCCACAATAAAGCTCTGACAGGGTAGTGACATAGACTATAATGTCTGGTCCAGGTATACAGTATGTGGCCCTTCCAGCTGACAGATGAGGAAAGATGCAGCATAGTGAGAAAAAGAAGGTATTTGAATGTAATTGATCATAATTAGGAAACTACACTTAAAGCAAATGACTAAATGCTTTTTGCATCACAAGAGTCTTTACTTACAAGGCAGTAAATCTACCCTCACATTAACTCATCTTAAAGTCATTGACTTCCACTGCTTGTCTAAACCATTATGACCACTGACAGGTGAATAACAGTGATACACCAATCAGCCATAACATCATGACCACTGACAGGTGAAGTAAATAACACTGATACACCCATCAGCCATAATATTAAGACCACTGACAGGTGAAGTAAATAACACTGAAACACCCATCAGCCATAATATTAAGACCACTGACAGGTGAATAACACTGATACACCCATCAGCCATAACATTATGACCACTGACAGGTGGAGTGAATAACACTGATACACCCATCAGCCATAACATTATGACCACTGACAGGTGGAGTGAATAATATTTATAATGTCATTATCATGGCCCCTGTCAGTGGGTGGGATATATTAGGCAACAAGTGAACATTCTGTCCTCAAAGTTGATGTGTTAGAAGCAGGACAAATGGTCAAGCGCAAGCATCTGAGCCACTTTGATAAGGGCCAAATGAATCTGACTGCTTCAGAGCATCTCCAAAACTGCAGCCCATGTGGGGTGTTCCTGGTCTGCAGTACTGATCATCATGGCTCATTGATGCACGTGGGGAGTGAAGGCTGACCCGTGTGGTCCGATCCAACAGACCAGCTACTGTAGCTCAAATTGCTGAAAAAGTGAATGCTGTTACTGATAGGAAGGTGTCAGAACACACAGGAAGAAGGCAAGCGATCGCAGTTTGTTGTGTATGGGGCTGCGTAACCGCAGACCAGTCAGGGGGCCCATGCTGACTCCTGTCCACTGATGAAAGCACCTACAATGGGCATGTAAAAATCAGAACTGGCCTTTGCGCAATGGAACAAGGTGGCTTGGTCAGAGAAGTAACATTTGTTTTACATCACATGGATGGCTGGATGTATGCGTGTCGCTCACCTGGAGATCACATGGTACCAGGATGCACTATGGGAAGAAGGCAAGCCGGTGGAGGCAGTGGGATGCTTGGGCATTGTTCTGCTAGGATACCTTGGGTCCATCCATTCATTTTGATGTGGATTTTACTTTGGTATACCCTGATACCCTGATGGCTTTAGTCTCTTTCAGCTGGATAATGCGTCCTGCCACAAAGCAAAAATGGTTCAGGAATGTTATGAGGAACAGAACAACATGTTCAAGAAGTGCACTTGGCCTCCAAATTCTCCAGATCTCAGTCCAATTGAACATCTGTGGGATGAGCTGGACCAACAAGTCTGATCCATGGAGGCCCCACCTCACAACATACAGGACTTAAAGGATCTGCTGCTAACAACTTGGTGCCAGATACCACAGCCCACCTTCAGAGGTCTAGTGGAGTCCATGCCTCAACGGGTCAGGGCTGTTTTGGTACCAGATACCACAGCCCACCTTCAGAGGTCTAGTGGAGTCCATGTCTCAACGGGTCAGGGCTGTTTTGCTGGTGAAAGGTGGACCTACACATTTTTGGTCAGGTGGTCATAATGTTATGGTTGATACTCTATTGAAAGGAGCAGCAATGCAAGTGTTTTTGGAAGTGGCCGTTCCATTCAACATTAAAGATAGAAGTTATATGCAAAATGCTTGCTAGTGTGGCTTTAATAAGGACAGTAAGGTAAAAAGTAGATGATGTTGAGGCCTTAACCAATCTCTGCCCAGGGCTTCCAAAACACTAAAACTGCTGTCATCTCTCCTCATCAGGGAGACCCTATATACAGCTCTGGGAGGAATTAAGACCACAGCACCTTTTCCTTTCCTTTCTAATTAAGTTGCAAAGGAAATTTTTGAGTGAGGAACAGAGTGGTTCAATTTGCAGGGTTCTCTTAACTGAATGAATCACTTAATTCAATGTAGACTTAAAGATGTGAAAAGAAATTTGCAAACAAATAGATGTAAATAACTTCTAGAATATTTGAAATGTTCAACAAAATGGAAGTTAACTCCTCAAATAAAACAGAACATTAAGTCATTCTTGCACTGTCATGTCAGCTTTGTGGCCTGCTGGTCTGACCAGTGATCATGTTAATGGCCTAAAGAGGAAGCTAATGGAAATTCTACTTCAACTTCTGCCCTGACTACTTTGAATGCTTATTGCCTATGACAGAAAACACATCTACTGTCAGTCTACTTTGACTGATAGGAAGGTTGGTTCCCTGGTCAAGACCTTTCCTCTACACTTGGTAAGTAAGTTAAAAACAATGAAGACAACATCTTCATATATCGATTTTAATTATTTATTATCTGTTTTGCAAGTCAAATACTAAGGGAGTCAGCAGTTATGTCTGGGACACTTTCTGAATACAGTAGCTTTTGTGTAAATATTGTACAAGATGTGTCTTTTCGTGTGTGTCCATGTGTGTGTTTGTGGGAGCAAATCACTTGCTGATCCCATCATCAAGAAAAATAGAAAATAAAAATAATGCAATAGAATCCAAACAGTCAGATGCATCATCAGCAGATTGTTACATTTACACAGAGGTTATTCCTCTGATAGCACCAGAACTTGCATTACAATTGGTAAAACATAGCAAGATATACATTTAATAACAGAATAAATCAAGAAGAGAAATATGACACGCACGCACACGCATGCACACGCACGCAGAGACAAGAAGACAGACAAACAGACACAGACAACATACTCCAAATGGTTTGCCAATTGAAATATTCTTGAATACTTTAAAAAACATTACAGTATTTTAAACTTCTGTGGGAATTTAAATTGCATTATATTTGCTCATGACTGTGATCTTAATCTACTGGCAATTATTCTGAATGACGTCTGAGATAAATAAAAATGTTCAATGTTGGAGATCTACCGTCTTTTTGGCAAGCCAGCCTACTCTTAACTGTTGGTCAGATGTGTCTTGTGTACTACAAGTTTCAGGCTGCTGTTATATTTTCTCAATATTATGTAATTTTAATTGCAGCATTATTTTAGAATATCATATGAGGGGAGCTCCAGGTGTGTACAATAATAAAGGCATCAACAACTCATGCGTGGTACCAAGATCTTTGCACTGTATTCAACAAGAACTCTGGGAAATAATCATTAATGATTAAAAACCAGCACTAGTTCAACTTTAACTTTTTTGTCTTTGTAGATGTTGTATCTTTGCCCCTACAGGTCAGACCAGCAGGAGAATAATAACAAGTAGGAACAACATGTAGAGTGGTACTTTGCCTTTTGCAAACACATCTAATAATACGCTAATACATTTGACATTGTTGACATTCCATATTCCATGAGTAAGTTAAGTATTGTAGCAACCTTACAGGGTCCTTACCCTCCCCTTCAAAGGAGCTATCATTATTTTGTGCTTTTGGTAGTGTGCTATATTGTAGGAAAAATGAAATTCATAAGGACACTACTTGCAGAGGCAAGTCCCCGGAGCTGAAGGTTGTGGGTTTGAGACCCTGCCCTTCCAAACAGCAATGTAAAATAACATGTATATTCAGGATACCGTTAGACAATCCTACAGCACTGAAAGGTGTGAGGACCATAAAATATCACATTACAACCATTCTGTTATGATAAACTGTGCTTTTGTACAGTATATTCATTTATTTACCATATTTCATAACAATGTAAATCCATAACTACAGAGGGTTATTTCTCTCCAAGTCTGCAGGGAAGAAGATGCATCAATGGCCTTGACAACAGCAGTACATGTCTTGATGTTTCCACTCCTGTATATGTCAGGTAGGGACTCATTCATATCTTTATATTGTAATGTTCATCTATAAGGTTCAGTTAATGTGATGTCAGTCATTCTGCTACCAGCCCCACCCGATTTGTCACTCCCCCGCCTCTGCGCGTCGCTGAGCCATGATCACTCCGGCTCATCATCCACCCCCACACCTGCTCACAGTCCTCAACCACACACACCTGCTCACAGTCCTCAATCACACACATCTGTTCCCAATCCGCAATCACACACACCTGTTCCCAATCCGCAATCACACACACCTGTTCCCAATCCGCCATCTCACACACCTGTCCCCAATCCGCAATCACACACACCTGTCCCCAATCCGCAATCACACACACCTGTCCCCAATCCGCAATCACACACACCTGTTCCCAATCCGCAATCACCCACACCTGCTCACAGTCCACAATCACACACCCCTGCCTCCACTAACCTCCTCCCCTGCAGTATATCTACAGTCCACAGTCGTCTCTTCCCTGCCGGATCGTGGTCTCTGCGTGCATGCCTTTTCTCGCGCTTCTCAAACCGATGACAGGTGGAGTGCACGGGGACGTGAACTGTTAACTGACTGTATAAATGCATTGCAGTTGTTTATATCTGTTTCTTTTTTACCACTACTTCAAATACACCTCCCTGCCACCTCTCCCCTGCCGGATCAATGGTTTATGCATGCATATGTGGCACACTTGGACACAAAGGAACCTCCAGGCGGGCGTTAGTTTTGAAATGACGTATTTATTCTCTTTCTCTGTGAACACAGAAACACAAACAGCTCAGCCGCACGTTCTCTCTCCATCCAGCCGGATATTACGTCCTCCAACCCACGTGAGCGCCCTCCTGTGTAACCCGAAGGACCCCACACGCTGCCCACAGTGCCTGCGCGTGCCTCACTCATCAACCCACTAAAATCACCACAGCTGTTACCTCCTCAGAACGTGCACATCAGATCACCACCAAAAATCAGAACAATTAACATAATACATTAGAATGGGGGTGTGCCCACTGTTCAGCGTCCATTACAAGGTGGGCCCCACACTCTCCCCTCCAAAAGAGATGTCGTCTCGACATTAAGGATTTCCCAAAGTACTTAGGTCTTTGACCAATGAGTTCTAGTGGTAGGATGTATGGGAGCCAGTCTTTCAGGATTCTTTCTGTTAAGCAACAGTCTTTGACATGACCAATAACTCCCTTTTTATGTCATGTGTTGGCCACAGACATCACTGGCCAGGTGATATCTGGAACTGCCCTCCGCTACTCATGCGGGTTATGTATCTAAGACTGCAAGGTTTTTACCCTTTTTCTGCCCCATCACTAATTTCTCAGACCCACATATGCTACTGTATGCCTCACATATATCAGTGTTCTTATATGTGTCCGTGGTCTGCTCTTCGGGTGTCCCACTCCTTAACTAACAAGGAAACCTAACCTTAACCTTCTCACAGCCTAAAATACTACTATGAACTTTTCTTCACTTCATCTGTCACAACTATGACTTTAAACGTATGTCTTTCTTTTAGCTGTTTTTATCACTTGTCTCTGTATGTGACTGATGGCTGACCTAATGTGTTGTATGTCAGTGTCTTGGGTGGGTTTCTTTGTCGAAAAGGATATTTCCTCGGGGGAGATGACACTGGCTCTGGATTTCTCTGATCTGCTTCATCGGACGAATCTGTCTCGTCTGCTTCATCAGATGACAACACCGGCACAGCCCCAGCATGTTCTCCATTGTCCACCTCCGGTTCCATCCTGCACTCCTCACCTTCATCTGGGCACACTGCCTTTCCACCATCTTGCTCCAGTTCTTTATCAGCTCCTCTTGGCAGGAATTCCTCTGCTTCCACTCTGAGCTGGCTCCTGGCATGGTCAAATGTCTCTGCTGGTCGTGTGGTGATGGATCTCCAGTCACTTTCATCCGCTGAGC
>JACXGJ010012831.1:0-17258 GCA_016801105.1 Esox niger
CAGGCGTCCAACACATTGCCATCGTAGTCCAGACACATGATGTCACAGTACAGGACCCAACACAGCTAGGCAACACAAACATACATAGCAGAAATTCAAACCCACACGCTAACTCAAAGTTAGGCAACACACACACAGCTAGGGAGCAGCAGAACCATACTGAATCAGAGATTACCTTTCCTTTCACAATGCATAAATCCTCTGTCTGTATCACTTCAGAGCTGCAAGGCAAAAGACAACGTTGAAAACTTCTAATTAGCGTTGAAAAACTCCAGGGATTTACAATATGTTCTGCGGTTTGCCAAAATCAAAAGATGAGCAGGAATGTCTGAAAGCATCAACCAGGATTTCTTTTGTGAAACCAAGAACTGTAGTGAGTTTCTGGAATTTAGCCACCCCACTCTGAGTACCACACTTTGGATAAGGGCTTCTCTCCCAGATTAATCAGAATGACTTTGATCCACAGAATACATTTGACGCAGTCAGAATTTTATTTGGATGCAGAGAAAGCCCGTCTGTCCACCAAGATCCTTGTGAACTTCTTCCGCTGCAAAAAGAGCATTCTGACAGGTTTAGCAGCTACTCCATAGCAGACCAGAAGGCCTTGCAACGTGTGGTGAAAACCGCCCAGCACATGACTGGTACCCGGCTTTCTGCCATCGTAGACCTCCAGTGGAAGCGGTGTCTGCGCAGGGCACACGGGATCATCCAGGACCTTCACACATATGCCACCAAATGTTTGCCATCCTCCCATCAGGCAGGCGGTACAGGTCTCTTCGGTCTCACACCAGCAGGCTTAGGAACTATTTCTTCCCATCTACTTTAACCCTGCTGGACTCTGTGACCCATGGCTAAACATAACCCCCCGCTCTCTTGCACTACTCCCTTGTTCTACACTGACACTGCCTGATAATAGAAGTTTTCAGTTGTAAAAGGTACGTGTCTACCTGAGGAACCTCACCCTCTATTTGGCTTATTGCAAATTTAGTTTTGCTCATCTACACATACATACATTTAATACTTGTAAATGTTGTGCCCTCCTATTTGCACCCCTGGTTAGATGCTAACTGCATTTTGTTGTACTGTACTTGTACTGTTCAATGACAAAGTTTAATCTAATCTAATCATGCTGCTGATGACAGAACCTTTAGAGAATACCTTCAGAGAATACATATAGGAGTTCATGTGTAAGTACTAACATCACCTCTCTATGACATCAGCGATGAATTGGCTGGCTGCCTGGGCCTGTTCCCCAGGGGGTCCTGGACGGAACCGGGACGAGCACAGAGGGGGCAGGTCCACGTTGGGAACTAATACACACAGACACACACATACAAAAAGACAACACCAACACAACTCAATCACAGACACCCACAAACTAAGTGACACGCAGGTCAAATGCTCATTAATAGAGGTGATGGAAACTGTTCTTTGTATTTCCCCCATGCCAACACTAGTTCCGTACCTATGTAGCCTCTGCTGGGGACCTCCACGGCTGGGTTGGCCAGTTCCTGTGGACAAAACATAACAAGGAGTGAGCTACGCCACCCTAACCAAGAGGCCTCTGGATTTTAAATATACAAAAAATAAACCGGAAAAGTGTAATGTTCCATATTACCGCTTTAATGCCGCACATGACTGTGGTGTTTCCAATCTTAACTAGGGCAGACCCATCTGCTGTAGATATAGAACCTGGTGTGGGGGGGGGGACAGAGATGATGGAAGAATAGCAGAGGGAGACAGGGGCAGTAAAAGTAAAAGGTCATATTAATGACTCAAAAAAAATAACATGACTAGCATTCCTTACTGTGGATCACATCTGCCTGAGGTAAGACCACACTTCAATTTGTCTCACCTATATTCAACGTAGTGGTTCTAAATTCACCCAGTTCCCTTCCATCAGGGCGGCAGTTCTCCTTCTGCAGAGAGCTATTGCAGTTAATACCACATTCACTTAATTCTAGCAGTTGGTGTAACCTGTATCAACACTATGTAAGCAGAGTTCTCACCAGAAAGCTCCTGTGGTATTCCAAGGGCTCGGCGGTTCTAAGGACACAGATACAATGACTGGGTTACGTGGAATAAACTAAGAAGTTAAAGGTAACTAGTTAAGCCTGCATTAAATCCTTCGTTAATTAAAAACAGCTTGGTCAATGGAGCCAGAGCATAACCTATACAATTTTCGGGCAAGGCAAAAGGTTTGCACACAAGGTCCAAGGCATATCATTCCATATTTAACTAAATCGGCGAGGTGCCCGAAGAAATGTGGTTTAAATGCTGTGAGAACCGGCTCGGAGATTCGAACCAACAAGCGCAGACAGTCTAACGGCTAAGCAACCTACAACGTCACTACAAGCCAGTGGGTCAAGCCTACCGCGATGGGAGAGTAGTTTAGGTAGTTTATCATTTTGGAAACATCTGAAGAAATCTGACAGTTCACACAGATTGTTATTTGCTCGTAGCTCACATGTATACCTCTGCGATATGATGCACACTTACTTGAATCCAGCCGCCATGATGTTTTGGTAGACCACGAGTGCGACTGACGTTCTGACGTCAGAACGGAAGCCTGCGTAGTGTGGGTGCGTTTCTGTTCTAGTTGATGAGTTAGTCTGTTTTAGTCGATACTACAATAAACCTTTACTTTATTGTACATAGCATTAGGTCGGATAACATTGTCATGCATTAAAAATCCTTAGAATCCTTTTATGGACGTTTGTTGGATGACTTTGATAGTGGCTTCATACGCTTCGAAATCAAGAACGCTTATTTTAAGATGCAATATATTAAAACTAAATAAAAAAGTTTTCAGCATGAATGTATCTTCTGTAACATCTAAAATACATTTTCGCCTTAGCAGACAATACCTTTGTTTAAATTTAAATTATTTTATTTCGAAAGCGACGATGTTACATTCCTCTTTGACATTGTACTAATGTAAGTAATCTGTAGGTCAATTCTCGCGATACCAAATCAATGTACATTGAAGAATAGCACTTGTTTTAGTGTAACCGGTAAAACTATATGTACAGCAAAACGCTAATATGCGTCGGCACTATTTACACTCCGAGCCAGCAGGGGGCCTATTTTCAGTCGATTAAAGAAAATATATATTTGGTTCCTTTAGCATCACATTTGATGATGTGGTTTTCATGGAGTTACTTCCGCGTAGGTGTTTCGTTGTAAGTGGAAGTAAACTTCACAATGAACAGCCCCATACAATCATGGAAATATTAAGGCTATGATATTTGACCACAATTGCAAAACATCGTCTTCCAAAAACGCTTTGGCTGAGACGTTTTCAGTACGGGAACAGTAAAGTTAGCTAGCAGGCTGGCTAGTAACTCGTCACTTTGCGTTGTGGAATGGAGTGTCAATATGAAATTATTCAATGTTTAGTTGCGTTGTCTGTGACTGCTTTGCTTGTGGTAAGTGTTGCACTTTATGCAATATTTAGATATTATGTGTGCTTATAAATAATCTCTTCTCATTCTTTCTGACCGGTTCCAGAACCTTGATAAAGTTCAGGGCACTTTGCACCTTTCTCAGTCTCAGCAAATTTGCGTAATGACATTCTTATGTCAGCCTATGTCAGATTTATTCTGACAATGTTATATTTAGCAGTGACCCAACATGACACATAATCGCCCTGCATTGACTTTACCTTGTCCGTGAAATCTGTCTTACAATGTTGTGTTTTTCATTTATTTTTCACCAGGTTATACTGTACAGACATTTAAAATGTGTTATAATGGAAAGTATTAGTCCGATATGACATCTTAACCAGATTATCAACCATATTTTATGCCCCATTGCAGGTTCTGCTGATAGCTCATCTAACAGCAGGTATGGTGGACCTAAACTTTCACGAGAAGGAAAAGTTTTTCCTGACCGCGGCTGGCGAGAAGAGACCTTTCCCTAGCCTTCGAGACCCCGGCTCCCTGGACCTTTCCGTGGTCGTGCCTGCATACAACGAAGAGTTACGAAGTAAGTCCCAGTCTGGGCGGGGAAAGGTGTTTAAAGGGGTTGCTCAAATTTCCCCGGAACACGTTTCCTCTATGGTGGTCGTGACCGTAGGCGCTAGCCTTGCATCCCATATCTTGAAGCGCTCTGCTGTGTTCTGGGAAGTATCTAACGTCTCTTGCGTTGTGTTTTGGAAGGCATCCAGTGACATCTGTGTATCTAGGCATTCATGCCCATTTTTTCCTGACATTATCTGCATTTACACAGGCAGACCGATTCTTTGCGACAAATCTGTCTTTGTTCTTCAGATACGCTCTTTTAATTGGTCAAAATATTGTGTATTATTTGTGTGTGCGTTTCAGTGCCTGTGATGATGGAGGAAGCTATGGGATACTTGGAGAATAGACAGGTGAGTGTGTTCTCTCACTGTTTGGAATAATAAGGAACCACCAGGTGGCAGTAGTGATTTGCAATGTCTCCTTGTCTGACACATCTGCACTTTTTCATCGCGTTAAATACTTTCCTTTAACCAGCTGCAGACTGCAGACACTGACATGCTTAACATTAACAGATAAAAGACTGTGACTGCTGGATACTACAGATACCAGATAATGTGCCACTTAGAAAAAGTATATTAACTAATAAATAATGTTTAATACAGACTCATTATCTACCGTAGCTGTGTTGTAAAATAGCATCATAATATTTCTGTTTGCCTCCTGTCCCGACAGAAACAGCAACCATTGTTTTCCTATGAGGTCATAGTGGTGGATGATGGCAGCAGAGATAAAACCACCCAGGTATCTCTTTGGGGATTCTGAGTATATTTTATTGTTAATAGCATCAGGAGCTGTGCAGATGTCAGAAGTATTATTTTTACTAATTGAAGAATCAGGCATCCTTGTTCGAGGTTTATAAGCATATATTTATTTGTAGGTGTGAATGAAATTGTTTAGCATGTTAGCCCAGTTTTTTTGAAGATGCTACCAGTACTACAGTACAGCACAACAATACATATATTTTTACAAAGCCATATATGAAATAGATTTACTGTCTTACAGATTTACAGTTTTCAGTAACCAAATATCTGTCATCAGCCATCAAGTTAACAGCTTGGTTTGGTAGTTCATTTAACTGTACATATCGGTGTTGTCTTTTCCCAGGTTGCCTTGCAGTACACTAAGAAGTATGGGGAAGACAAAGTGAGGGTCCTCACCTTGGTGAAGAACAGAGGAAAGGGAGGGGCTGTCCGGATGGTGAGATGCGCACGCACGCCCGCGCACACACTCACAAGGTCTTGTAGAGCTGCCATGTTATCTAGTGATTAATGTATTGAGCCAGGAACCAAAAGGTTACTCCTTCTAATCTCAGAGCCTGTAATGATCTCTGTCAATCTGACCTTGATCAATTTCATTGACCCAATTTGCCCCAGAGTTGCCTTGATGAATTGCCAATCCCTGGCCTCTGCTCGCCTCTCCGGGCAGTTGCACCAATGAGGCAGTGACGTTGCAGCCGACAAGTCACTTGTGAAAAGGGGTTTTGAAGCGCTGATAACGTTGATGTGTGTCTTAGGGTACCCTGAGCGCCCGGGGTAAGCTCATTCTGATGGCGGACGCTGACGGGGCCACCAAGTTTGCCGACGTGGAGAAGGTGGAGGCCGGCCTCCACCACGTAAACACCACGCCTGTGGGTGACGGCTCTCTTATTTCTGTGGCCTTCTCTCTTTGAGTTTCTCAGTGTTCATGTAGCTGCCTTGTACCGTTACCTTGCAGTCTATTGGATTTGACATGACCTACAAAGCCGAGGATTCCTCTCAAGTGTGTAACCCCTGTGTGATGTGTTGCAGGACAACGTGGCCATCTCCTGTGGGTCCAGAGCACATCTGGAGCAGGAAGCAGTTGCATCGGTGGGTGTGACGCCTGATGATGCTTTCCCATTGTTTGGTACCTTTCCCATTGTTTGGTACCTTTCCCATTGTTTGGTACCTTTCCCATTGTTTGGTACCTTTCCCATCGTTTGGTATCCGGTGATTCCTTATTAATGTGTCTTCTGATTCTGTCTTCACGAGGCTTATCAGTAGTAAATGTAGAAGGTGTTGTTTAAATACCAACTTTTTTGTTTTGTGTGGTGTGTGTGGGTGATGTTCCTTTTGCTTGTGTGTCTCCGTTGTAGCGTTCTATGTTCCGTACCTTCCTAATGTACGGATTCCATTTCCTGGTTTGGTTCTTCTGTGTGAGAGGCATCAAAGACACACAGTGTGGCTTCAAGCTATTCACTCGTGAGGCCGCGCTCAAGACCTTCACCTCTCTACACGTGGAGCGATGGTATGGTCTCTTTCTCTATTTAACTCAGAGCAAGGAATGGCTTACTAAAAGCTTGGTGTTTGTCTGATTTAATACACATCTTTGTGCTAAAAATGGGTAGTTTCCTCTTCAGGTTGAGCTCTGGTAAGGTCTCTTTTTCTTAACCAAAGATACTTCATATTGGAATGATACCCATTAATTAGCAATTAATGTCTCCAAATCACTGTATTTTACGAGCAATGGTATGGTCTCCCACTGTCAACTACCCAGATCTGTTTATAATCAGTTGCCCTCATTCATGAAATATGCATGTGATCAAATTTGAACTTAAAATGATTGCACGATCAGTTCACCGAGAGGGCTGGTATTCATCAATATTATCTTTGTCGTATCCTTACGATCAAACTCACGACTGGTTGGAAGACCGTATAAGCTAACGTCAAAAAATAAGATCACACTTGATTCACAATAAGACCCTCATTACCATGAAAAAACCCACATTCGTAACGGCCTCAGTAACAACAACCAAAATTATAATAATAGGTCATATAAAATACAATGACTAGGAATATATCACATGCAAACGTGTACCACAAAATTAAATATTGTATCACTACTGTAAGCTATTATTGTATCTTTTCTTTTCTTTTGCATGGTCTTTCTTATTGCTCTTGTTCATGCATTTGGTTGGTGTGAAATGCCTTTGTGTATTTAAAGCGTTTGACTAATAAACTTGCTTTTCCTAAGTCACTCAGGTCTATAGTATCGACATACTTGGAGATCATAAATGGGGGTTATTTTTGTGTCTGGCATCTTGATTAGCTAACCGGTCTTAAACTGACTAGTGAGAGGATAAAAATCCAGTAGTTCTGGGTCGACCAGTCACCCTACTGATGGCAGAGTGTGCGCTTTTATAAGACTTTGACTCGGGGTTGAGACGCAAAAGTATTCTGTAACTGCGCCGATTTCGTCATGGAGAAAACCAAATGGTTAATTAGCCATTTCAGGCTGTAATTCATGTTGAATCTGTCAGTTCATAGGTTGCCGATTCCGGGTGTGTCGTATGTAAATAAGGACTGGTGCAGTGCATTCTCGTGTCCACGGCTTTATCCGATTTATCAATCTGCGATTATATCTACGCTCATTCAATTGAACTAAGCCTTTGGCCAATGAATCCCCGCCAATAGGACGTTTTACAAACTATTGCTATTGGCAGAACTTGGCTCCGATAGTGGCTGATGGCTGCACAGCCTCTACTAATCACTTGGGACATCACCTTGCGATGAGCAGGAGGCTCCAGTCAAGGTAATGTCACTGTGCACAGCACATGAAATCATTTATATTTATATGAAAGTTAACTTTAAGACAGCATTATTCGTTTTTATGAGCATTGTAAGGTTATTGGTTATAGACTGATTTTATTAATGCATTAGTCTGAAGATAACTGCTGGTCAGCCGAAAGCATGCGCTCTCTGTTTTGCTGGCAAACATGGTTTTAGAATTTGGCGAGTGCAAGCATAGCATCAACTATGGGCCAATGGTTATCTGATCATTTGGGGGCCATGTTTTCTGAACATGTGATTAACTCCTGACAGCACTCTGAACGACTGTTAAAGGGCCCATAGGACGGCACTCTTCCTTGATTTTATGAGACACCAGCGCTCGCTCTCACTGCGCTGGAGAGGGGCTGCCATAAGTGCGTGACAGACTTTAAATTACGTTTTTCAATGTAGAATATATCAGATAGATTTTTCTCAGAAAGCATTTCTGCATTAAAAACCTTCAATGCATTGTTCTGGTGATGGGGTTGGAAAATGTCGGTTGAACCTGGCGGTCCCGGGGTTAACGCCGGAACAGCTGATTGTGCAGCAAGGCTGACAAGTGGCATTCAAATAGTATCGGTTTTCTGTTTATTTCTCCACAGAAAAGTTCTCTCTTGAATATATAACACAACACTGTCAGCTCCTTGTTCACGATACAAGACAGAGAGGGAAATAAATCATTCTCTCTTCCAAATACTCCAGCCGCATAATGGTCCATTCATGAAATTAAATCACACACTTTATGGCCCTCCTAACCCCGGGAATATGCATGAACATAAATGGTTTGTGAGAGTGCGATTACAATGTAAGGGGACGCACAACAGGAGTAATCATTCCTGGCCCATTATAAATCACAGAACAGCCTCGCCGAAGATGTAATCCACCAAATCTCACTTCAGGAGGTTCTGTTACCACGGTATACAAGAGGAGCCTCCTTTCTGGGGAGAATTCCTTATATGCTGTTTTCTCCATTATAATATCAGGCTGCTCAACTGGAATAACTGACTTTATTGGGGGAAATAGCTAAAAATAAATACATGGCTCAGAGTTTACGTTAGCTGGCAAATGCTGGTATATTTTGGCAAGAAAATATGCCAAATAAATAGATTGAATAGCATATTAAATAGTCTATTGTGTGACCTATACAATCTGTTGCCAAGAAACTGGCAAGCCTCTGCTGTTTCATTAAGACATTACTCAGTGTTTGGTCACCTGACTGAGCGTGGCACGATCATACAGGTTTTATATGCAATAGGACCGCACATTATCTCATTAGGAAATATGGTTGGAAATGCCAACATTTTACTGACAATATTTGGCAAAAATAATTTACACAAGCTTGATTATTTTTTTTTTGTCGATCAGCATTGATCTGACAAATAAGCATCTGAAATGCATTTTCTATTCAATAATAATGTTGAGAATTTAGGCAAAATGATGGTGCATTGCAAAACATTTCTTAAAGAGATTTGAACGTGCCAAAATGTAGAAAAAATATTGTTTCAGCAAATGATTTGTGCCTATAACTTTACACAGAGCTGTCATCACTCTTCTGCACCCAGTGCTTAATCATCTTATCGAAACTGACAATTTGCATGTTATTTGTTGACATGTTTCTAACATTGGCGTCAAAATCCCTTATTCAGATTGGAAACATGATTTTGTAATCCAAATATTGTGCAAATTCATATTGGAATCAGTCAGTTTGATGTTCAGTTCCAGATGTATTTGTTTATTTAAGTATTTACTTTGTTCAGTTCAACAGTTCTAATAATGTCAAAGATTGTTAATTTCCGACAGTGTGGGGGTGGTATTGGCTGATTCATCAGCTGTCTGCTTTTTCCTGCTCCAAACTATCATTGTTATATCAGCCTTTAAAAATCTGCTATCGGTTGACCTCAAATTTCGACCAGGTGTGACTGTTTTCTGAATTACAGTTCGAGATGATTGTAAGTCTCTCCCAATGTTCCAATCTGAGATATTTTCTGAGAAGGTTTCATGACTGAGGGCCATTATGTCTTTGTTCTTCAAGTAACTTCCTTGTATGTCAAGCAACCAAACTTCAGTTGGATCGGGTCGTATTGGGTCTCTTTATGAACAGAACTTTCCCGTCACATTAAAGTACATTAACATATTAGGTGGTTCTTAATATTTGTTTGTTTCTTCATCTGCCTGTTGTTGAAAGAGCCTTGTCACTTGAATGCTGTGCCTTTCCACAGGGCTTTTGATGTAGAGCTGCTGTACATCGCCCAGTGCTTTAAGATCCCCATAGCAGAGGTGGCAGTCAACTGGACAGAGATAGAAGGTGAGACGCCCCCACACACACACACACACACACACACACACAACGTGTATGAAATCAGACAATGACGTTGACCGCCTGGGTACGTTTGGGTGACAACCGTTGAAGAACCACTGTAGAGCCATAAATGCATGCAGCTCCTTTTCGTCTGAAATAACTCACGTTTATTTTTTATCAAAAAATAAAACCCAGAAATGCAGATGTAAGTACTGCATTGGGTGGGGGTTGAACCCTGGAAAGTATCCCTAAATGTGTGCAGGAATATGTCAAAACCTGATGAGTAAATGATCGCCTTCACCTGACATATAAAATGTGGTCAGACCGCCGTTCAACAGACCTCCCAGGCCAGCACTATAAATGTCACCGCCCCCGACCCTAAACAGCACAGCATCACACACGTCTTCAGCTGAAAGCCATCCGTCTTCCAAACCCAAATACGTGAGGTACATCGTATTTGCCCTACAGACGTGTTGTATTTCTACGGATTAAACGCACACACCCAGGCTTCAGCCAGGGACACCTTGGGAATGTAGCCTCAGATTCTTCCGTGACCGTTCCAGTTGCCTTGTGATGGACGTTCTTCAAGCCAAGGAATTGCCGATTCTGTATAGGACTGTTTGAAGAGGGTGGATAAATCGTGGCCGTGTTGGACTTAGACAACATTGAGTCGTGCTATTCGCAGTAGGCCGTTGCATAGCACAGTAAGAAAGAAAATGGGCTACTTGGGCAGCGGATTTCAATAAAGCCACATCAGGTAGGACGCAGACAAATCAATGCAGTTCTCGTTATATTGAGGTACAATTGTGTTTTATATTGTTTTACATTAACTGCTGCATTGACAGGCTGATCACAAGGATTAGATTCCTACCAAATTCCAGGCACGCCTTTTTGTATTTGAGAAAATCTATATTTCTATCGCGTAGTCTGTTGTGCATTAAACCTCATGGAGTTAAATGCGATGCATTGTAGTGATTGTATTGGCGGTAGGCTTTTGTGTCGACTTCCAGAGTTTGGGTATCTGAAAACAATACAACAAATCCCCTCCATCTGCCCTAAATAACCTTATGCCTGTTCAGTGGTGTGAACTGATATGTCTGTACAAATAATACAATACTAATACAGGCACACACAGACATCTCCCTCAAACGCTACCTCTCAGATCAAGATATGGCCGTTTCGTATTTTTACATGCTGTGTGGAGTAGCCCTATCCTATCAAACCTGTCTGGGCAGTTTGGGATGGGCTTTTTTTTTATGACCTGATTCTTGTTGGTCTGGAGCCAGACTGTCTTGGAGCAGTGCGCTGGTCTCCCTTCTGCATGTCAGAAATGAATCATTAATCAGTTGTATTATTGCTTGTTAGGAACATGTGCATCTAGTTGAGTAGTGGGCTACTGATTAACCGCTAACTCTGCTTAGGCCGTAGCAGGTGTTCAGAGCAGGGCCCAGTGTGGAGTATATGTTTTAACATGCTATAATACGTCATTATTTAGAATGTGTTATAATAAGTTATTAGACACAGTTATTTGTTAGGAGTAATGTGTGATCATGAGTTATTTGTCATAGTTATTTATAATTAGTTATAAATAACTAATTATAGTTATTTATACAATGTGAATTGTAATAGTTATTTATAAATGATACATTTAGTGTGTTACAATGTGCCATCATGGGTAAGTTATGTGTTAATGTGTTGGTATGGGTTAATGTGTTATAGGTTCTAAGCTGGTTCCAGTGTGGAGCTGGTTACAGATGGGTCGAGACCTGGTGTTCATCCGGCTGCGTTACATCACTGGTGCCTGGAGACTGGAGGCCCCACGGAAGACCAACTAGACCAGCCAATCCCAGCAGCCCCTCCACAGACTGTCTCAGCCTGTGAAAGGACCGATGGGACTAATTCACTGTTAACTGTCAGGCTGTGTCTAAATAGACTAAAGTGGCCTCCTCTCCTCATGTCCCCTCCTTAAACCACGGGAGAGGTTGATTGCATTATGAAGCTGAGTTAGACAACCATGTCTGAACGGCTGAAACATCTTTTTTTTCTACATATTGTAGTTTATAATTTTATTCACCTGAACACCCAGGTCTTAATTAGTCTGTGTTTATAAGATTAGAAGCAGAATTGTTTCTGACATCCAGGATGGGAGTTGGAGCTCTGTTACAGGGGATGTTCACTCTTGAGTTAACTTCCACCTGTCCACTTTTAATGTCCAGTGGAGGTTTAGGAGAGGGGGTGAGAAAAGGAAGCCACTTTTGACTGTTGAGTTCGGTGGGAGGGCTATGTTCTCATTTCAACTTTGCCATTGGTTGAGATATCTTAATATTGATGGGTCCTGGCCTGACACGCCGTTAGCCAGGTGGTGAATCCTAGGTCATTTTTGTCACTGGAGCGTGTTTTATGGGGTCCATGGTAACACACATAAGACACCACGGTTCTCGATGAGTGCACTGTATAATAAATCTGTAACATATTACAGTTTTTTTATTTCCATATGAAACAGCGATTAAAAAAGAACTGTTGCCAAGGTGTTTTTAGGGCAGTGTTTCTAACATCTGGTCCTGGGGTCTCAGATGGTGCACATAGGCAGTGGTTTGACCTGGCATTACCACCCGTTGGCATCCCAACAACCAGGAACTTTCATGTGGTGATTCACTGAGGGATTACATTTACCATGTTTTTTATTATTTTTTTAAATCGTGAATTTGGTTGGGTTACTTTTCAAAATATTGTTAGAGGTGGGAGATGGCCAAGGGGTTGTATTTGTGGCTTGATGTGGAAAAATGGGCCAAATGAAATAAATGTCCTAAAATGATCAGAGTATGTTTTTATGTGTCATTTACTATCACATGTTCAATATTGATCAAGTTTGGAATGGTATCACATGGATTGGGGGTTGGGGACTGTTGTCATGATTCACCCTAAAGCTTTGCGTCAGCTGAAGTCAGTTGTTGCACACTGATCGTTAGTGCTGTGGAGGAAAGCGTGCCCTTCGCTTATGTTAAACCTTTCCAAATGTCTGTCACACTTCCGTCAGGATGTGTCCCATGTTGACACAATAGTCCCGGTTTAGTTGTCTCTATGGCACGTCTTGGTCAAACAATGCACTCTGGGAAATAGGGTTCTTCTCGTCCACTTCTCAGGGAATGTTCCACAGTGTAACAGGTATTTTGACTTGGCACATTAAACATGGCATTTGCTAATTGGATGTAGTCTTTATTCCACCAGGCACCATGCACAGAACCGCATTGAAAGAAGCAAAAAAAAATATCTTTGAATTTCACCATTGTTTGTTTATATTTCTTTTGTGACTGAAATGTCCCACAAATGTGACTTGGCGCCATGGTTGTTACCAAGCGGCGCGTTATGCTACGTATTAACAGAATCCTATTGGCCTTGGTTAACAGTAATGCCCAGTATAAGGGTGCCCATTTGGGTCACGCGCACACGTTGAATGATTGTGGTCTGACCGAATGAAGTCTCTTGGCAGTTTACTGTGTGCTGGCGCGAGGCTGAGGTTTGGCGCGGGTAGGGCTTGAGCCGGGCTAATAAAGCGGATGTCCCAGCGGAGCCGCCTCCGCGCGCCTTGGGGAGGGTACCCTGTTTGTCCTGCTGTCAGTCTTTGCATGCTCCCCGGCCCTTGTTACCCCCGAACTCCTCCTCCATCCCTCCCTACTCATGTCTCCTGTCTGTTGCAGCTCCCAGCTAGGGAGTTATTTTAAATATAGTTTTTCAATCTCTTCTTCTGTCTTGTAATAGTTAGTTATTGTGTACTGTGTTCAGTGTCATTTGTATTTAATACTTTTTTCATGTCGTTTCCATAATATGGGGATGAGGAGGGATGATAAGTATTGGTGAATTACTTCATAGTGCGATGACAGTCACTGCGTTCTGCATGCTCCGGTGTAAGTGGATTGGCTATACCTTTAATCAATGCACACCGACAGGTCTGCTGACCTCTTAATTAGACTATGATGTGGAGGCCGTCCATCCCAGTCTTAGTAGTTCGCCTCGAGAGAACCCCTCGAAACTGATGCGTTCCGTGTTGGAAGTATTGTTACGTTCCACAGCAGTTGCCGTAAACTGTGAAAATGTCAAACTTCTAGACTAGCTGTCGCCAGCCTGCCTTGCGTCATTGACTGGACCAGTCGCGGCACACACACACACAATACGGGTTGTATCCATCCGCAATGAAAAATAGTCAGAGCGACGTCTCTACAACAGGCTAAGCCTATCGATTATAATTACATGTTCATAGAAAAGTGAGTCTCTCTGAAGTATTTTTGGTTGACACTCACTTAATTTTATATTATCATTATCATTGTTAACAAACGGTTAAAAAGCCCAGGCGAGTTTTCTTTACATGGCTTACTCTAAACATTATCATGACGCAAAAATTATCACAGTGTCAGACAATGGAATAGAAAATCGATTTTTTTGTTAAAGGATATGATACAGCTCCCTAACAGAACAGGTTCGTCCCAAAACAGCGGAACATACATTATGGTCATTTGTCCCAATGGGATGGGAAAAACATTAACCTGATGGACCAGTTTTAAAGACACACACAGACACGGCCATACACACGCAAACACACACAAGCGGTTGTGCTCTATTTCCACACACCCTCTCCAGCAACCAGGCAAAGGAGCAAAACATTTTGGTGATGCTAATTCCAGACAGGAACGTTTCGAAACATTTTTTCCAAATTTTGTTTTGGAAAAGTTATTTTGTAACAGGTGCGGTATTCACGCACTGTCCTCTTGATCATAGTTTGTAAATAAATTCATGTCAGTTCCAATACGTGCGTTGTTGAGGATATCTTTAAGATGGGCAATAATACATACACGCACACACACAAAGTAAGAGATAGAGCACGTGCGCAACACAGACACAAAAACGCGCACGCGCACACACAGACACTGCTCCTGAATGCCTGTGTCTGGTTGTCTCTGTAATCCTGGGAAAGTTCCAGGGGCAGGCTGCGGAGGGATCTGGCACGCAGGCGCTGCGGCTCCAGTCTGGCTGACGCCGGGGTTGTGGCGCTCGGCTCCGCTCGCGGAGGCTCCAGGGCTCCAAGCAAACACGCTCCACACCTACTGCTCTCTCCGCTCTGCGCTGCGCTCAACAAGGGAAGCAACACATTCACCCACACACACACACATTCATACACACATTTGCGCGCACACACACATACACACAAACAGGAACAGAGGGATATGAATTGCTGCCGTCATTCACAATAACTGCAGCACTGAATGGACTTCAGACAGCAGAAGCGACAGGATTTGATATATATATATATTTATATATATTTGACAATAGTAACTGCAGTTTGACATCTTCTATGAGGTTAGTGTCATGTTTTTTTTCATTAATAGCAGCATGTGGAATGTCACTGAGACGGTCTGTTAATAACGCCTAAACAATGTCCTCACAGGTATTATAATGTGGATGGTGATGCGTAGTAATTACATGCTTTGTACCTGAAACGTAATATATATATACTTAAGTATATTATATAATTATCTTACTTAGACTGGATAATGTTAATAAAAAGTAATTTTGGTTAGGTTGATATAAAGTTAAGCTTAGACCAGAGTTTATGATGCTGATGGTGGGTGTTCTGCAGTACTAGTCTTGACAGTGATACGGTTGTTTTGTAAAAAGTGTTTAGGTGTAGGCATACGCTAGGGTGCGGGGAAGGGACCTCAATATAGCATGTACATAAGAAAAAACTCACCGGTATTAAAGGGAAAACTGAATTGTTTACTTTCGGGGGGGGGGGGTGCTGATATTGAAGCATTAGGTAATTAAGCCTATCTGAGCCTGCAGACTGAGTGACGCCACTTTAAACAGCAGTCAAGACAGACAGAGCGGAACAGACGCGCTGGTGCCGCGCTGCGCATTGAAGTGCAGACCGTGAGTGCCTACAGTGCACATTGATGGTTTCAAAACACAAACCTTTCCGAGCAAAATACCTGGATCAGATGTGTCCACGTATGTCCTTATTCGTAATACAATTGTCAAGGATAGTATTTTTTTTTGTCGACCGAGACAGTTTCTGAATCCGCTCACACACTGCCGCACGCAGCACCAGGATACTCTCGTGATGCCTGCTCCCGGCATGTTTGGCATTTTTCTGTTGGCTATTTTATAAATGAGGTGAAATCAGGACAACATATGCTTTTTGTTTAATCAGTTTAAAAGATTCAAACACAAAGAGATAGATGATAACAATGAACAGGGCACTTGAGTCTGAAGGGCACTGCTAAAGACAATACATACATTTTATATGATAACATGAACTACTTAACTACCTGACAGATCCGTGTACATTGAAATTGTTTTTACAATAGAATTTTTAAAAATTTTATATGGGAGAAAAATAAGAAGAAAGAGACGAAGACTGAAAACATGATAAGAGAGAGATTGATTAGAGGGACCGAGATGTATGTAGCCATGGATCTTGTTTGTGAAGCCAATATCACCCTGCCTTCGTCTACAAGTACAATATAGTTCATGAATGGCGCATTAGTTCATGTAGCAAAACTGTGCAGACAGGAACCAGGCTGAATCGACATAGAAAGAGGGATACTGATAGAGACTGAGATGGAGAGAGCAATAGGGAGAGAGATTGGGACAACATTCCTGCCTGGATAAGAATGTATCAGTTTTCAGTCTATATGTCTGTCTCTTTCTGTCTGTCTCTTTGTATGTCTCTTTGTGTGTGCGTGCATGTGTGCAGACCGGAAGAAAGACTACTGAGGAAAAAGCCAGATTAACAAGCTGTGTTGCATTAATAGAATTTTGTGACAACCTGATGATGTCAAACCGTCTTAACACATTTTATTGAGGAATTTACTTGATTTCTATGTGTCCATATAATTACCAGGGACTTAATTATTTACTGTCCAAGACCTCATTAACTCATATGTAAATGTTAAATATTCACTAGGCACTGCCTTGTTTCTGTCTGTGTGTGTGTGTGTGCATGTGCATGTGTGTGTGTGTGTGTGTGTGTGTGTGTGTGTGTGTGTAAGTGTGTGTTTGTGATAATTTAGTTTCTAAGTCCCTCTTTCTCTTCTCTGAAACTTGGAGTTCAGGCTGTGTGAAGAGCATCATTCACAGGAGGACACTACTCTACCCAGGCCACACCAGAGAGTAACAAGTCTACCACTGACTACACCAGAGAGAAGCAAGTCTACCACTGACTACACCAGAGAGAAGCAAGTCTACCACTGACTAGACTACACCAGAGAGGAGCAAGTCTACCACTGACTAGACTACACCAGAGAGGAGCAAGTCTACCACTGACTAGACTACACCAGAGAGGAGCAAGTCTACCACTGACTAGACTACACCAGAGAG
>JACXGJ010012833.1:0-17318 GCA_016801105.1 Esox niger
AGGAGTGGAGGAAGAGAGGCAGGGGAAGGAGTTAAGGAAGAGAGGCAGGGGAAGGAGTGAAGGAAGGGAGGGGAGAGCTGGCAGCCATGAACCTACGTGTATGGACTGCAGATTATAGGCTTTTTCTCGCATTTCCTTATTTTCCTCTGTCCATTGCTCTTTCCATTACTTGGCATCTTTTCCTACTTCGGTCAACCACTGCCTTAATTATGTGTTGGATCCAATTGGATTCTACAGAAAATGTTTACTTTGGTAGAACCTCGGATGTGGATTCACAGGAGTGTTTGGACTTGAAGAAAACCATCTGGGGAAAACAAATAACTAGACAATAGCTGACATCAGTCTTTTGTCCTCACCTCCCTCACTGATTTTTACAGATCAGAGAGGTGTTTGTGTTCATGTTTATGCATGTGTGTGTGTGTGTGGGTGTGTGTGTGTGTGTGTGTGTGTGTGTGTGTGTGTGTGTGCGTGTGTGTGTGTTTGGGTGTGTGTGTGCATGTGTGTGTGTGTGTGTGTGTGTGTGTGTGGGTGTGTGTGTGTGCATGTGTGTAACTTAGGAGACTGATTCAAACATGCGTTTAATGATGCAGAGTCACATCGTTAACAGCAACCTTGGTCATCGCAAATCCATTTTCAAATGACAACTTCAGATCCTACCTTTGGGCTTATATACGATAAATGATGGTGATTGGACTCAGTCATAGTTGTTAATATACACTGTAAAGCCTCATTCATTTTTTCCGCCAATGTTTCTACTACTGTAAGTGTAACTCAGTGTTAGTAAAATGTCCCTAATGACAAAATGTTTTATGTGATACTTTCCTGAGAAATGTTATGTTTGAAATGAAAATGTACCCAGCATGCTCTTTGGTTGATATTTCTGAATTGTGTTTATTGTCCTTCATTTGCATGTAGTGACTGATTAATTTAAGATACACAAACATCAAACATCATTTTTGTAAAGTAATACATATATAGTATAATATAGTATACAAATATTTTGAACCTGCTACTCAAATTATTGTGAAAAAACGGTCTGCCTTTCTGCCAAAACGTAAGCTGTAATCTTGCCGTCAAAACATATGATGTAAGCTTCCAGTAGGAATCACATAATACCTTCTGGGTAGTTTCCAGGTTTTCTAGAGGTCTCAGTGGGACGCGTTCATTTATTTTTTGGAAATCTGGGAATTTTCGAGAACTTATAAGTTTACAGTGTAGTGGGAGTATTGTAGTGACAGCTATAGTGACTGGATACATACTTTGTGCTCTGTGATTTTTCTGTTGTTTCGAAAGGTGCTCTTACCATTAATAATAAGTTAATAATTGATGACCTTTAGTAGATACATTTCTTTATGTCATACCTGCAGCCATTCTTTGTATAAGTTGCTTCAGCAGGAAATAATGTTACGGCCCAGGCACAGCTAGCGCCTTGTTCCAGCCACAGAGGACCCCACTGTGCAGTTTAAAAATCCCTGAGTTGAATGGGTGATCTCTTAATGAATTCATGTCTCACCTAAAGTCACAGTGTCCAACAGGAAGTTGGGTTGAGGTTGTGAGCTGAGATGGCAAAAGGATTGCATCTGTGTTTACCCATTGCACTTATTTACCAAGGTATCCTCTGGAGACCCACACGTTTCTGTCATCCAAGAGTTAGCAAGGGAGGGAGAAAGATTAATAAATACAGAGAGGAATAAAGTCAGAGAGAGAGCAATAAAAATATAGAGAGAAATAAAGTCAGAGAGAGACCATAATGAGTAAGAACGAGGGATGTACGTTTTTGAGAGAGTAAGAGATAGAATGACAGACGGGGGGCAGAGAGCAAGAGATTGATAAAGAGGAAGGAAGAATTATTGCATGTAATAAATAAGGTGGACAACCTCAGCAGTACAGAGAGAAGAAAGATAGAGAGAACGAATCAACACAGAGGGAGAGAGAGGGAAAGACAGAGAGAAAGAGACTGCAGAAAGTGAGACTGCAGAGAGTGAGACTGCAGAGAGTGAGACTGCAGAGAGTGAGACTGCATCAACACAGAAGTAAACTTGCATCACCAGGGAACCATTCATTGCCTTGCAATACAATAATGCTCCCAGTTCTTGTTGATAACGATTCAGTGACACAGGAGGCACACATGCTCTCATTCAGAGACACTGGTGTGTTTCTGCTGATTGTTCATTATGTTTAATGAAGAAAAGGAGATGTGCTGTAATACGCTGGTTGAATGGCTGGTTATGCCAGAAATGGCACACTATTCCCCATAATGCACTATTTTCTCTGGAAAAATATAGCACATTATGAAGGAAATATGTCTGTGTTTGTTCAATATGTACTTTGAAGCGTTTGTTCATAAGGGGTAATTAGTTTGTTTGCCAGTGATCATTTCCCCCCAAAACAAATTTGACTTGCCCAACACATTTTGCAATGAAAAGCCAGTTATTGAGTCCACTTGTATCTCATTAATTAGGAAGGACACGTCTCTTAGGTTTCACTGCCATTTTTTTTTCTAGCACATGGGATTCCCCTGGTTTGTGTTCATTAACTGAGCAAAGGAAAACGTTTACAAATTAATATTTGTTTTTCTTTTTTATTTGTTGGTTACATTTAGCACTGAAGCAATTTAGCAGATGCTTTTATCCAGATTGTCCATCCTTGTTTCAGTTTGATTTCTTCCATTTACCGTCTGATGACCCACCCCACCTCAAACTACCATCGGTTAGATACACTTCCTCAATCCCTTAACCCACCTCTAATGGTTTGGTTCAGTGCAAGTAGGAGACAAAGACAGACAGACGGCATCCATGACAGGCAGGACAGGAGACAGACATCCAGACAGACAGATGGCATACAGACAGGCAGGACAGGAGACAGACATCCAGACAGTCGACTTGGAAGGGGCTACTGGGGTGGTGAGGAAATGCCTACCAGACATCCAGACAGACAGTCGACTTGGAAGGGGCTACTAGGGTGGTGAGGAAATGCCTACCAGATAAAGGAACGAGGACAGAGGAAGGAAAATATGTTGAGCACTTATTGATGCTGTGTCACATCCCCTCTGGTCTTAAAGAGAGAGAGAGGGAGTGAGAGAATGTGAAAGCCAGAGAGATAGACTAACAGAGGCAGGCAGACAGGCAGTCTTTCATGCAGTGACAAGATGCAGAATCAGAGATCCGTTATTTAAAATGTTGCTGTTAGTTAATTAACATTTCAGCTAATTTTGTGACAGGAACATGTCGTCCTGCATATTGTGGTAATTGGGTATAGCATACACACTCTACACAAAGGCTGCAGATTTAAATTGTGAATCTTAATGAGGGGGAAAAAACCTCAGAGGAGAATCATGATGCATTTTAAACCAGTGTGATTATGACTTGGGGGTAGAGTGAAACGTATAATCAAAAGTATGCATTGATAATCAACACAATAGTTTTTTAGGGGGAGATGAAGTTAATCTCTGTGTAGATCAAAATCTCGCTAAGATGAGTTTCACTTGTTCTCAGTAATTAGCTTCTTTCTGTAAATTTCGTGTCGTAGATATTTGTTATTTACCAGCTTTGACAGGTTTTGTTAAGAGAAGTGAGTAATTGTCTTCCTGTAACTGCGAGAATTTCAGGATGCGAATTTGCTGATGTCATTGAGGATGATCCATGGTGGAAAAAGGCCTTCACATTCAGTATATCATACTGTAAGTGAAGGTCAAATTTCCTGACAATTTGGATATTGGTTCATCATGATCTATAGCACAACAAGCTGTTGATTCAAATTGAATATACGTTCATTATTGTTGACATATATGTACAACATGTCTAAGTCTGAGCAATTATGAATTATCCATAGCCCTCTAAAAACCGAGACAGATGGAAAGTTGTTAGGAAGACAAATACATTCAAAACAATAAAGTAAATAAATATATTTCTTATTGAGTTGGGTTTAATGTTCAATCAGCAAATCCTAAATTACCTGCATTTATTATAATGTATAATAAAAATTGGAAGTATAACAGCCAAATTTACAGTATTCACAGTATAATTAATTTTTAACCAGGTACCAATTCCAATTTTAACCAGAAACCAATTATTTTTTTCAATAATGACCAGCCAAAAGCATTCAATTGCAAGATGACAAGAGTAGTGAATAAAAAAGTGTATGATTTATGATCTTATCTCCAATTTTTAGCTTTTCTGGTAATTAACACCTTTTTTAACATTATCCATCTTCCTCCTTCCCAGCATCTACTCAAGAACATCATTATAAACCCCAGCATTCAAGTTATTTTATACTAATCAATAAAACAAATATTTCCCTTCAGTACACCATTATATTAACCATGACATCCTTGTAATCCTTAATACATAACATCCTTGACATATTCAATCTGGTATTTAAACAGCAACAAAATGATTACCCGACTACTTTTTGGATGAACACCCGAGGGATAGGGCAAAAAAATCCTAGGTGTTTTATTTAGGCATTTTGTGGCAACTGTTTGATTGAGTGATTCAAACTAGTTGAATTTGTGATTTTCATACTGCAGGCACCGTATCAATCAACCTATTTTAACTACCTCAACATGGCGCCAATAATTTTGTTCAGGACAATTTTGGGTTTATGTGTAGAATAAGGTGTGGTTTATTCATTTATTCAGATTGCAACTGCAAACTGCAAGTTATCAGCCATTTTATATTAGTTGGCTGATAGCGATTATATAAATGTTTTCCTATAATCGTCCAATACCGACTGCTGGCCGATTAATCGGTGCAGCTCTAATTTCAGCTGTGTACGGAAGCAGTACAGTGTTTGATTACAATAACACAAATTAAATAAGAAATAATTAAATCAAGCTTAGGTAATATGTTGTATTCGGACCAAATATGCTAATAAGGCTTTTGTAATTCATATGAATTAATAATCTAGTAAAGTAGCGGTGAAGTGTACAACACAGCCAGCAATCCAGACTGCGACAATCTGCATTCACCTTCCCGGGAGTGAGAGGGCAATAAACATTACATGGATTTTAGTCAATAGACAACGCGTTTGTCGCACAGTCCATTTAGGTGACAGAAGAATGGAGTCTAGCCAACAGGGAGATGTCAAAGTGGGGCATGCAGCTGGGAGACATAAGGAGGGAGGCCTGAAGTATCAAAGGGAGAACTCGGCCCAGTACAAATGGAGGATAATTGTACCCTCCCCAAATCAAACTTAATGACATTGCATGTGCAGAATTTACCTCATAGCAGCTTCAGTGGAAGTTTCTTCTGGAAGACTTGTCAGCTGCCAGGTGAAACAGAGAATTAATCTCAAAAGGCTCTGTATTCCGTACATAGAACAAAATGTTTTAAGTAAGTTAAAAATAGTGCTCTACGACGGTAATAGGGTGCCATTTGCTGGTAGCCTGCCAACCTATAATGAAATCTCCTGATGATTGCAGTTTCTTGGACGCTGGTAGGGGAATTCATTAATGGATGTCACAAAGGACCAGTCCATGCAGAGCTGTTGAAAATGAACAGGTCTACAGGTTCTAGCAGTCTTTTCGTTCTGTCTTCAGTTTTCCCTTTCTCTCTTTGTTTTGCTCACTCCCTACGTTCTCTTTCTCTATGTGCTGCTGTCTCTTTAAATGTATCTTTCAAATGAAAGACAATTACAAAATTAAGGAGCATTTGGTAGATATGTAATTGTGTTCTCACACAAACTATATTAATTGTGAGACAAGAAGAGAATGTTTCTGTTTCCTGTGTCCTTAATATTAATTGTGAAAAATATCCATCACAGCGCTTTTTCTCATCCCTCCACCCACTGTATATAGTCGACCTAACTGTTCTGTTCCAAGTCAATGCAAATCTAAATCCTTGACTCAGAGAAGCTCTCTCCGTACATTGTCTTCCGCTTTTTACTTTGCTTTTCTTTCTCCCCATTTGTCATTCAAATCCAGAAAATCCATCCCTCTTTCTCACCATAGTGGGAAAAAACTCCCATTTGCCAAGAACATGATTGGCAGGGTGCAGGTGTGCACTTTTTGAGTAGAATTGTACAATTGGGATGTAACCTTTCTCTCTAAAATCATATCCCGGTGGGTAAAAGCTGTTGAAATGATCTCCAAATGGCCTTTCCACCCCAACTCCTCTTTCATTTCCAGACGCAGGAGTCCCTGAACCCCAACAACCTGGAGTACTGGATGGAGGACATCTACACGCCAGGTTACGATTCACTGCTAAAGAGGAAGGAGGCGGAGTTTCGGAGGGCCAAGGTGTGCAAGATTGGAGCTCTGATTGCCGCTGCTGCCTGCACTGTGATTCTGGTCATCGTCGTGCCAATATGCACTATGAAGTCGTGAAGCTATGCGAGTCGTCATTGCCAAGTGCTCAATGTTGCACACAGCAAATCAGGAGCTACTTTGTCGGTGTGATCCCAAATGGAGAGTAGTCACCTTCCCTCTGCCCTTGTTGATTCTGGCTAGTTGTTATAGGACTAAGTACTGTATGGTGAGAAATTGGTATCAGTCCCAAGTACAGAAGGGGCTGAATGGCCTCTGTGGACATTTGAAGAATTGCAGTACATGTGTTTTTGAATGTGAATCAGGCCTATGTTCGTGGTATTGCAATCAAGCCTAAGTTATTTCAACGGTATTTAGTTGTGCGATGTGGCAGGATACGCCATTGGTATTGGGAAATTTTTTGTCCACATTCTTTTCTATTTAGTGTTGCCTATGTTTCTTATGGATGTCATGTATTTGTAATGAAAGATGGACAATTTGCAGCTGGAATGGAAACGGCACGTCTTTTTGTTTTTGTTAAAGATCTATTGTTGTTGTACAATGTTCCCGAAGGTTAAGTGTACAATATTATTGTCACTTCCCTTTGCCAAAGGGGAAACCTGCAGTATCAAACAAAACGAGTTTAACTAAAACAGATCATCTGTAAAGTATATGGTCGACAGCTGGATTTGTTTTTGTAGACAGCGTCTTTATATTTTTATTTTTAGTATAACTGCTGTATAATGTATTTTGATCAGAATTATTTTTGATGAATTAACTGGTAGAATATGATGAGATGCACCAGTTATAATTTATCACTAGTAATAATAGTAATTATATTAACCAGAGTTTCAATTAATGGGATTTGTGCAATGCATTTTCTATGTATACATATTTATCAGAGTTGCCATATACAAATAACAAATAGTACATAGATTGCAAAAACAGTAGGAGAATAGAACCCCACAAAGCCAACATGAATGTATTGAAAGCAACATTTCTTACAAAACATTTAGCATTTGTCATTGTTATTCAGTTTAATTGAAAGTAGAAGATTTTTTCGTCACTAAATCGCTCATCTGATTTAGCTCAACAGCACCTACTGTTTACTGACTGGGAGAGTGTTAATGCAGAAAACACTTGAAGTTCCATCGTTGACTAACAGAGCGCATCTGAGACTTGTATTAGTCCAGGCAACTGTATCAACTGCATCAGAGGCACAGGCTGTCAGAAACAGACAGAAACATTCAGAAACAGACAGTAACACGCGCTGCAAAGCTTTTTATGAAGTACCGCGTTGCCTGATTGACAGTCATTGCAAGTGTAGATCCTAGAGTGAGAAGTAAAGAAATATTGTGACCAAATGCTTAGCATCTCACACCTTCTTGCTTTACCATAGATTGGTACCGATCCCATGACAGGATAACTGTACATTGTGCTTTGAAGGTTTATAAGGCATCATTGCACTTTGTAAGAAGCTGATTCAAGAGAAAACATTTGAAGAATCAAGTCAACTCTGCAATTCACAGAAATTCCAATTCTAAATTTTAAACATTTAAAAGCGTTAAAGAGAATGTGAATTTCAGTGTCCCTGATTTGACTGGAATTGAAATGGAATTGATCCCAGCTGTAGCCCAGCTTCGCCTACCCATCTAGTCTCCCTAGAGGCCTTAGAACCACAGAATGCAAACTGCCTGCTGTTGAAATGGTGTCCGAGTAGACTGGAAAATGTCCTTGTCTCAACATCAGTTGTAGTGGTGTTGAGTAAATGAATGAAGAAGATGAAAATAGGAACCGTTTCTTAATTTCGGGCCACAATCTGAGAGTCACATCTCCACTCATAAACCTGAGCTCAGAGACACTGCACAAACCAAGATGGCCGATCAAACAGATATCACCCAGATTACTGGAAATTGAGTGACGCCAGATCAAAACATTGCTGGTTTTCCTCTCAAATGTTCTAGGCTGTGTTTCAGGCAGACTACATCAACCTACTGGCAGTAATGCTGAGCGATTAATGTTTGTTTTGTTACTAAATAACTAATTGAAACACAGAAAAAAACTGAGACACTGGGCGAGGGGGAGGCAGTTTCTTTAGGCAAATACACAAGCAGCACTGAAAATGAACTGCACTGACCATAATCCACTACATCCTGAATAGGCACAGACTGAGAAAGAAGGACATAGAACCCAGGAACTAGATTCAGTAAGCTTGCTCTGTTGATGGCTGAAATACTTAGTGAGCACATAATGAGACAGTACACTTTATCTACTTTGAAGAACTGAATGCCTGAGCCAGTTTAGTCAGACAGCTCAGTTGTGGCGTTGGGCAGCTAGTGTCATCAATGTGAGACAAAGTATTTATTGTATCATATACATAATTGTATATGATTCGATGGGTCATAGGAACTGAGGTGGGCTTGTGTCCGAGTCATCAGCTATTGTCCTATAAATGCACTCATCTTACAAACCCAGTGTCAGCTTTACTTTCTATTTGCCTCTTGCTGATAGTTTTTGTGATTTACTGAAGAAACCCCCCCATCTAAACCAACTCGCATTTCAATTCAATCATAGCCACTAGTATTTCCAAATGAGTCAAATCTGAAACAAAGCCAGTTGAGGAATTTCAGATCCCCGTTAATGACACGATAATGTAATCAAATGAAAACAAATGAATATACTGTACAACACTAAAATATAACACCAAAGTGTTCTGAGTGAATGATGGTGATCAGCACAGCAGTAATGGCCCGGTGCTGCCATGATGGGGTTGTTATTGTTTTAACCTGTTATGTTACAGCACTGAAACCACAGTCCATGACTGTGGTAAAAGGCAGGCGATGGACAGTGAGGAGAAAAGAGAGTTAGAAGAAAGGGCCCCAGCTGTAAGCATCATTTGGGGTGCCTTGGAGAAAACACAACAAGAAATTGCAATATGCAGTATATTCAAAATGGTGCCCAGTTTAGTTTTTTTTTACAGGGACAACAATCAACCCTACTTACCGTAAATATGGTATTTAATAAATAATGTTTTATTATTTTGTAATAAACTAACCACAATCCAACAGATCATACAATATAAAAATCGCTCAGCAGTACCATTCCTGAATTTCTTTGTCTGGCTGAATAATTTACATGGTCCATGTTTGTGTTATTTCATGGACTCACCAAATTCCAGGTCAATATAAAAACACCTGGTTTCTTTCAGTATAAAGGCATGGATGTGTATACTGTTGTTTGATTTTATTTAAGTGTCTTACTCGTTTTAAACAATTCAATTTATACTGTTTTAGTTACACATGAATGACTATGACGGTGGGAGTAACCAAGTGCTTAAATATGGCCAGGCATGTTTGGCCAATAAAAACAAGCGATCCCAAATAGTTTCTTGAGGAGAAATCTTGGTATGTCAATTAGATACCATTAGAAAGTCAACCAACTAAGCCAGCCAAAGATGCTCAGAAATGGAACCAGAAAATAATTCTGAAAGACAATACAACATTAGTAAGTGGAATATTAGGCCTAAAATGCAAAAAAAACTAAATATCTCTATACTATATCTTTCAGCCACATCATTTAGTAATCACATGGAACATTGGGGATATGTGGAATGCAAGCATTGGTTGAAGCAATGCAGCATCTGCAATGTAGTCAGTTTGGAACGCATCCTTTATGGCTAGGGACGTATTGGCCACTTCAGGTGTTCCAGGTACAACTGGGAAGTCTTGTTTGATGTCCTTTCAGAAATAGACAGGATACCCTGTTGACGGTTCACTGGACCCTGTGGGCCATCCCTGTTGACGGTGCACTGGACCAGGGGGCAACCCTGTTGATGGTGCACTGGACCATGGGGCCAACCCGGTTGACGGTTCACTGGACCCTGTGGGCCATCCCTGTTAACGGTGCACTGGACCAGGGGGCAACCCTGTTGACGGTGCACTGGACCAGGGGGCAACCCTGTTGATGGTGCACTGGACCATGGGGCCAACCCGGTTGACGGTTCACTGGACCCTGTGGGCCAACCCTGTTGACTGTGCACTGGACCAGGGGGCAACCCTGTTAACAGTGTAATGGACCAGGGGGCCAACCCTGGTGATGGTGCACTGGACCAGGGGGCCAACCCTGTTGAAGGTGCACTGGACCAGGGGGCCAACCCTGTTGACGGTTCACTGGACCCTGTGGGCCAACCCTGTTGACGGTGCACTGGACCAGGGGGCAACCCTGTTAACGGTGTAATGGACCAGGGGGCCAACCCTGTTGACGGTTCACTGGACCCTGTGGGCCAACCCTGTTAACGGTGTAATGGACCAGGGGGACAACCCTGTTGACGGTGCACTGGACCAGGGGGCCAACCCATTTCCAATGAAGAACTGGTGACCCCATGGATGTAGGGTTCATTTGCCCACAGGTGCTGATCTAGGCTCAGTTTAGCAGTATCCCCACTAATAGTTATTAGGACTTGATTAGGACTTGGGGAGTGAAAGCTGATGCTAGGTCTGTACATGCGGTAAACCCAGCCCCTGAGCAGGGGTCCCTTTTCAGTGGATTTGTCTTGGATTTGCCTTCAACAAAGGAACAGAGAGCTGCAGCACACTGAAGTTGTCTGTAAATAGCTAGAGGAACACATCATGGCATCATGATGATGTAAGCTGGAATATTAACACAATAAAAGATTACTGTTTTGACTGTTACTGTGTCTGGGTGACTGGACTTTGAATAGTGACTTTTTAAAATAAGAAAGCATAACATGATTGGTTGTTTTGGGATATTTTCTTTGTCATTTATGGCATTTCTGTATTTTATTGTAGCATTTTCATAACACTAATACACAATTGGAGCTGTGAAAACGCCAGGGAACCGAAACATAATTATAAACATTGCAGTCCATAATTATGTGGACACAGTAACCCAAGTTAAATTGTTTTGGCTCTGAAATCTGGCACATTGGATTTGCAATTTAACAATAACTACCTAGTTAAAGTGCAAACTGTCAGCTTTAACTTCAGAGTATTTACATCCATAAATTGTGAAACATTTAGGAATTACAGCCGATTGTATTCATAGTTCCCCTAATTCAGCAGACTTGGCCAGTCTGGAACATTCCTCGTTTTGGCCAGGAGAAACTCCTTGGTTGCTTTAGGGGCATTGACACACTGCCAAGTGAAGTGCCATCCTCTGAGTGCTGAGGCATTTGTATCTGACCAGATATTAATGTGTACTTCAGAATTCATCATACTGCAATCAGTCTGCAGTCACATCACATCACTTCAGCTTTTATTCTGAAGTAGTATATATCTTCAAATCAAAGTTGAGTTTGTGTTTTTACCCAGTCGTCAATTAACATATCATATCCAATGTAATAGAGTATAGAGCCAAAACTAAAAAGTGGTAATCTAGTATCAAGTCCCTTATGCTGTTCATCAATATTTAGAAAGGTCTAATTTATCCAAGATAAAATGAGACATTTTTAGTTCATGAAAATAGTACTAGTACTAGTAGTATATATACTATAGTACTAGTTCAGTGGTATAGAAAACATTGATAACATAAGCTACACATCGATATCTGGTCCAAATCTCTGGGTGGGTCTTAAACCAAATAAATACATTGAACAAAAATATGAAAAAACATCATATGTTGGGACAATAAAAGGCTACTTTAAAATGAGCATTTTTGTCCCACAACACAGATGTCTCCAATGTTGTGCAATGGGCATGCTGAGAGCAGGAATGTCAACCAGAGCTGTTCCCAGGGAATGTAATGTAAATGTATCTGCTATTAGATGAATGACACATCCAACATCAGGTAACATAATGTAACCACGGCAGCCCAGAACCTCCACATCAGTCTTCTTCTCCTGCAGGACCTGAGACAAGCCCCCCCCTCCGGGACACCCTGATTAGACCTGTGGGTTTGCTAAACTGAATCTATTCTAAACAAACTGCCAGAAACCGCTTCAGGAATGCTCATCTATGTGCCTTACTAGGGTCTTGACCTGATGGCAGTTCAGTGTCACAGTTCATTTGATTGGCCAAATGCTCACCTTTATAAGCCCCCGGAGCAGTGTGCTCTTTACTGATGAATATTTAAAAGGCTGAAACTGTAATAGGCAATAAATTGAAGCGTATATGATTTATATTCTATTTAGTCAGTACACATTAAATACGTACGCAACACAAAAGCACAATATCTGTACACATATTTGAGACAAGCAAAATGGGGGGCTGAACAACACAACTACAAAAAATACACGTTTTGCTCAGCTAATTGTTGTTAATTGTTCTGTATATACGTACTTATAAATTAAGCTTTATATACGTTTCTTACAGACCCGAGTCCATGTAGCGCTGATTGGCTGGACACATTTTAAGCCCAGTCCTTGATTAGATAATAGAGCTCAATGGAAAAGCTCAGGCGATTTACCAGCGCTTAATCTGTGTCCATGAAACCGCCCCAAAGACTCAGCTGTAAATCCACTTTGAGAGATGTCTGATGTTCCTCAAAGACAGCTGTAAATGGGCCATCCTCTTTGGCAGACAGAAGTTCTGGAAGACCTTGCCCAGGGGTATTTTCGGTCAAGCCTTTGGCCTAGAACTGCAGTGAAGGGACTGCTTACGTGCGACATGGTGAACACTGTAACATTGTAACCCTGTAACACTGTAACACTGTAACACTCAATGAAATCTGGCACAGTGATTATATGTAATACTTCAATTAATCAAACTGCCCTATAAAAAGGCTACTATTTACTAAGGTTACTAAACACAGTTCAAAAGTGTAACTTTGCTTGGAGGAGGCAGGACACAAGAGCAGACAGAACAAAAAGATTATAAAGACGCAGAAGAGGCTAATTAAATATCGCAATATTTTTAATTGGGCGCTATTCCAACATGGATAATATCAGGTATACGCTGGGGTTGGCTGGAAAGTCTCAGGCCTACTAAAAATCTACTGTTAAAAAACAATGTTAACCTTTTTTAATTGTACTGTAGCACTGTGCTATTTTAGCAGAAATGACAGCCTCTGGAGTCAGCTGTAGAACAGCAGATCTAATCAGAGCAGTTTTATGAAGCAGAGAGAAAGCACACTGCCTTGTTCTGAGCAGCTGGGAAACGTAGACTTGAGCAGCTCTGCAATCTGGCAAACGGAACTCCCCAATGTTACGTTCAGGAAATAAATGCATTTCAACTGTGTGGAAAACACTGAAAAAAGTACATCTTCTGTCAAATTTATGAATCTGCATTTTGATTGGCTATAAATAGTCACAGAGACCTTAACACTTCTCCAAATCTGCATTTTGATTGGCTATAAATAGACACAGAGACCTTAACACTTCTCCAAATGAACTGGCACTGGGATGACAATTAGTCCTCAATAATCTTTGTGCAATGTTACGATAATGCAAACATTAAAATGTATGCAAGACAATAGAATGCCACATTGAATGATGTCTGTTTTATGGTTTTCTATCATATTATATTTCTCCTTGATAATTTCCATAGACCATTAGGCTCGGATCTGATGACATGTACCATGGTATTATTTCTGTATTCCCTTCTAATATTATAAATTGTGGCCCGTATACTTGTCTACGGATATTTCTGGGTAAACTAGTTTGGCTGTTTCAGGGTAAAAGTAATCTATCAATGTGGCTCTAGAAAGCCAAACCACAGTCCTACTACAGTATTTGTATTCCTCGTTTTACATTGTCAAACTCTATTTCATCTCTCACTTCCATCCTCTTTGAGCCTCTCCATCCTCCACAGCCAACTGAGACAGGCCCCTAACCTTGGCTGCAGCAGATTCACTTAACAAGGTCAGTAAAACACTGTGTGTGTCTGTGTGTGTGTGTGTGTGTGTGTGTGTGTGTGTGTGTGTGTGTGTATATATATGTGTGTGCAATGCACCACTATCTCTGTTATCTACTTAAGGCTGGATTCATTTGCAAACCTCCTTCCCGTAAAATGTTCTTAGTTTCTACATAGGGCATAACTATCAACCACCGACAAGCATTTAACACACAGGCTTATTCGTATAACTATGTAAACTCTTTAAAGCTGTACAGGTTTTGATGACTAGGTCATTTTGGTCAAACTAGAGATTACTAGAGATACCACAACAATGACTCAGCTATTAGCCAAGATAATGTATAGCATAATGTTGCTGTCTCATGTTGAATTTGAAAAAGTGCCATATTCAACCTACAATAATGCCATTTTCAAAGTACCGGTTAATGCACTAGTTTGTTTCTAGTCAAAAACATTTACAGGAGACTTCTGTCAATTCATGTGAGCAAAACTATAATGAAAAAAAGTCTCAATTTATAATCTAGCAATGTATGCTGTATAGATAAACTCCTCCAGGACAGCATAACTCAGGGTCCCTGAAACAAATGAATCAAATTACTCTCCATCTCTTGGAAAGATAGTGTTCGCAACCACGTCATTTGAAGGCAACCGATTCAATCAAATGTTTTAGTGTTAAACATACTAAAAGCACCTAGCTCATTACACACTGAGTAAGGAAAGGAAGCATTTGAAAGTTAAAGGATAGTAAGAAATGTGTGTGACTGAAACATTCTTTTATCAGAAGTGGATATAGAGAGATGCTCCCCACTTCCACATATATCCTGCTTCATTGGCGAGATAACCTCTTCCATTGTGATACTGGCACCAATGAAAATGTTGCACTAACTTGTCTCTGGATAGATTTTTCAGTATTGTATCTCATTCTCTATTATTCAACCCAAATGTATTTTTCTCAAATAAGAGGGAACTAACAAAGAGATTCCCTATAAATCAACTTGGAAGATATGAATAATTGGGCTTTGTAAAAGCACTCACGAGATTTTCCATTAATTGCCTACTTTTTAGTCAAACTGTCACCATGTGTGCCCATTAAATTCCCCCAGAGGTAAACAAAATAAACATCACATAAATTTAGGATAGGGAGTTGAACAAAAAGACCAAAACAAATAGACAAAAAGGAGAATCAAGAGTTTCAGGCTTTAAAATCGTATTGATAATAAAGTAGAAGAGAACAACTTGCGGCATTGGTGTTACATGTTCCTAAACGCAAACACTTAAATACCAGTGTAACTTTGCTTGGAGGAGGCAGGACACAAGAGCAGACAGAACAGAAGACTTTCAAAGTAAAACCAGGTGACAAAAACAGAAACTACAACATGAAAACAGAAACAACGCTACATTGGTATGGAGACCAAATAATCACTGACAAGATAACAGACTAGGGTAACAGGAACTTAAATAGGGACAGTGATAATGAACACAGGTGAGGGCAGTAAGAAAAAATGTGCCGGTACTGCAAATGAGGGGCAGAAAATGACAACCGGGTTGGCCAGCACCAGCCGTCATCCAAGGCCCTGAACAACATGGATCCAGATGGATGCTCTTCAAAACGATGAAATGTAAACACACCTAAAAACACTGTCATTTATAAAAAATAAGCAATACGGTAACATTATCTCATATTGTATTCACTGTTACTTAGCAGCTGAAATGTCTGTTTTCTCAGGAACTGAATGGTTCATTTAGCACTGTTCACTTTCTTAGACATCTCTTTTCAAGCGTTTCATCATTATTATTGTACAGAAATGTCAGTATGAGGATGTTTAGCGGACCCTAACCATGGTTTTAAAATGTTTTCTAGGAAAGTGAAATTCATCTTCCATTGCTGCATGGCTTTTATAAGCATCATAAACTGGACTGTGAAGGTGACAATAGTTTAACCAGACTTGTGGGAGTGTGTGTGTGTGTGTGTGTGTCTGTGTGTGTGTGCGCGCATGTAGCCAAAGCACCACTCCATTACTTGCCAAGAATCTGGAGTCAACCTTAAACCAGCATGCCGAAAATAACCGATTACGGTGTCCCTTTCCATCTATCTGTTCATATCGTCTGCCGGCCTGTCTCCCCATCCCTCCATTAGGATTTTCTGTCCTTCCGTTTCATCAGTCCATTTTTTTGGCCGTATTTTCATCTTTCAGTTTCTCACCCTGTTTGTCCATATACCATCCTCTGGTTTTAGGAACCGGGAGTTCGTTAACATAATTATGTCTGCCAACAGAAGAAGATACATTCTAACACCGATAATGACACGTGTCTATTGCCAGAAAGTCCAACTGTGTCAAGGTGCCAATTAATTTCCCATACAGAGAACTGACCAGACATCACACAATGAAGCACGCTCTTAACTGCCTATAAATATCAACACTTCATGCTGTAGTTTCGGAGGCCAATGATCTAATTTGACTATCTCACAGTGGCTCGTAAACCATTGGTGGCAGATATATAACAAGGAACATTGGCCTGCGATTATGTTATGAACCTTAGATCTACTTTTCCTAATGAGAAAGTCAAGCCTCTCGAGAGTAAGAAACTACAGTAATTATCTCACAAGGCAATTTCCTGTGGCAGTGGCAGCTCACAACACAATTAAAACACATATACAGATGTGTGCATAAACACACAAAAAACAGACACCAGTTAAAGTAAACATTTTATAGCAGCCATTTGAAGCTGATTAAATAACAATGAAAAGAGTAGAAGTAGCTAAGGCAGGCTAAAAAGCGGGAGGAGAGAGGAGTCGCAGGAAGACAGGAGATAAAGAGAAATAGGAAGTGAGTGGGAACAGAGAAAAGCCAGGATAAAAAGGGTCTGCAAAGCAGAGGCCTTCAGTGTATTCTGAGCATGACTACACCTTGTCGGTCATTCTAAGTATCAGAAATGCATGAAGTCCTTACCCACACAATTACACGTTTTGGACTGTTGTTACAACGTTTGCACATCATCATTTTACAACATTTAGCAGACATTGCATATAGTACAGTATTCTGTGTAAGAGTTATGGAGAAGTTTAGATACTATGCTATCAACTATCTATACTATCTAGATAATATATTATACTATACTATACTATGCTTCTTTTTCTTTCTCACAGTATCCTCCTCTATCTCTTTCATTTTGTCCTCCTTCCCTATCTCTCTCAATGTGTCCTCCTTCCCTATCTCTCTCACTGTATCCTCCTTCACAATCTCTCTCACTGTATCCTCCTTCAC
>JACXGJ010012834.1:0-17244 GCA_016801105.1 Esox niger
CCTTCATCTAGCCAGGAACCATAACATTATCTAGCCTGTAGCCAGACCTTCATCTAGCCAGGAACCATAACATTATCTAGCCTGTAGCCAGACCTTCATCTAGCCAGGAACCATAACATTATCTAGCCTGTAGCCAGACCTTCATCTAGCCAGGAACCATAACATTATCTAGCCTGTAGCCAGACCTTCATCTAGCCAGGAACCATAACATTATCTAGCCTGTAGCCAGACCTTCATCTAGCCTGGAACCATACCATTATCTAGCATCTCACTTGGGCCTTTTAGGGTTAGAAAATGTTCGAATTTTGGTTTCATTTACAGGTTACGGATTTGTTTTTTATGGTATTGAATTGCCGGTCCTCAGTCTGATATAAAAACCAATGTGTAAGCGTATAGGCGTGGCCATGCAGGCCTTTTTCTGTCTGTTTGTGTATCTCCGTGTGTGTGGGTTTTATGGGTGTGTGTGTGTATCTGTGTGTGTGGGTTTTATGTGTGTGTGTGCTTGTTCGCATCTGTGTATGTACGCGTGTGGGTGAAATGTCGCCACACTTCCTCCCGCTATCACAGATGTTTGGGGAAACAGACCTAGGTTCAACTGATATAAGTGACCCTAAAGAGCCATTGGTCTGACTGTCTGTCTGCTGTTTTTTTCCTTTTCATTTTCCTCATGGACACACACCTGGACAAATCCACCGTCAGTTCCCCAAACATTTGCATACGCTCCGTTTTGCATTTTGTCCCATTACATATGGCTGCAGCTACAAATCCAGGACGGCAACATGTTTTGAACATTTTACTGATTCAGATAAAAAAAGCAAGCTGCTTGATTCATGTGTGAGCACTTCCTGCTTTGTGACAGTGTTGTGATATGAACATCCTCTAGGGAGGGAGGGTGGGAGAGGGGAGTGAGGGAGGGAGGGGCGAGTGGGTAAGTAAGTGAGGGATGGCCCTATCTTGTCCTCTAACCCTCTGAAAATCATAGTTTTAGTCTTTGTCTAACAGCACAAAACATTTCTGCCTTATTGCATAGACAGGCTTCCAGATTTGAGACAGCAAGTGAGAGAAAGAGTTAGAAAAGAGAGAAAATTAGTGAGGGGAGGAAGAGAAAGAAATTGGAAAGGGGGGTTAGAAGCATACTTGAGATGCTGTTAATAGAATGAAAGCTGTTGATTAAATAACACAGAGGGAGTGAGAGAAAGAGAGAATGGGAGAGGGAGTGAAAGAAAGCGATGGAGAGAGACATTGCCCAGGGGAGGGGTTAGAAACAATGGAGGGGAAATGATCAGCAATCTGCAGAGTTAGCTGTCAGCCTCTAGAGCTATAAACACACCGCACAAACACACACACACACACACACACACACACACACACACTGTCTGGATCTCATTATAGGCAAATACATTTGGCAGAGGGAACATGTGTGGGTGTGTGGGTGTGTGTGTAGGGGTGTTTTTGTGTTTGAGCAGGAGAGGGCAGGAGGGAGTGCAAAGCAGCTTCTAGAACTAGGTTCCATACAGCTGTGTCTTACACTGTGCTGAAGCAGCTGTAGACAAGAGGGAGTGCAGAAAGTGAAACGGGGGGCTGCGCTGCAACAGCCAGAAACAGAGAGAGAAAGAGTGGTTGCTGTCTGGAAAGACTATCCATTTCTTTTCAGTTTGCTCCTCCCCGCTTCTCTCTCCTTTCTCTCTTCAACGTTACCCAGAAGACAACAGTCTACTGCTCCCTGGAACCTCTCACTACTCCTGAGGTACAGCCTGTGTGTGTTTGTATCTGTGTGTGGGTTTGTGTCTGTGCGTCTATGCGTGTGCTAGCGTTCAGCTTTCTCTGTTTCTGCCTTCAGCTGAGGTGGGCGTGTTGAGGAGTTCTCTGACCCTCTTGCCTCCTACTCTCTTTCCTCCCCCATCGCTCTCCCTCGTTCCCTCGCTCTCTCTTTCTCCCTCTCTCTATATGTTTCTCTCTCTCTACGTCTGCCAGGGAGGTCATGGACGGACTGCGATTACCTCCACTCATAGAGGAGACACTGGACTCTACAGGTTCGTGTGTGTGCGTGTGTGAGTGTGAGTGTGTGTGTGGGGGGGGGGTTGTTTATGCTGGTGTGCAAATTTTCATTTTGTTTTCATTTCTATGCTTTTACACGACTTGTTTGCGTTCATGTTTTTATAAATCCAACTGTATGTGATGTGACATTTCATTGAAATAGCGGAGAATGATGACCCACTCACAGGGCAAGAGCTTTCTTTTATAAAGTGTGGTAGAATCAGGAAGAGATTCAATGCTTCTGTACAGGATGAGCTGTTGATCTGAAGAGGAGTTGGAGGAGGAGTGGTACGGAGTTGGAGGAGTGGTATGAGAACAGTGGAGAAGCGGTCAGGTGGTTTGCCAGGAGAGGAGGTGGGTTGTTTCTTTTGACCGACGTGCTGGTTAGTTGTTTCTTATCAGATAAGAGGAGTGCCACACGAACGTTCCGCCTCTGAGTCGTCAGGTTACCAGACTGCAGTTCGGACAGAGTGGATGTATCTGTTGTGCTATGGGACCACGGGAGAAGTAACTAAACAAGCAGAGCGTCAGGTAGGACCGAATGGATGTCAGTATACCGGAGGCATAGTTGCCTTTAGTTGGGTTTATGGAGGAGGTCAGGTGAAAGGGAACCGTTCATCACTTTGAATAACTGGGATTACCAGTTCACTCAGCACATAACTGTACTGTCAGTCTGTAGAAAGGGACAACCAGCTATGAAGGATGACTTGCATGATGCAATGTTTCTTTAAGTGATGTAATGTCTGTATGTTTCAAGCTTTGTGGATTGTCACAGCTCAGATAGCACGACCCCAGTATAAAACCAACTCTGTTCTAAAACTGTAATAGAACCTTGAGGAACCCCACCAGGCTGGTGTGGTTCCGCCAGTTCAGCTCTGATCACCTACATGGTAGATGCATGAGACGCTGGTCTGAAGTGCTGCTGGATGAGCGCGTCCGCTAAGCTACCGAAATGTCACACACCGAAAAGTGTGTCACACATTGCAAACTACCTGCTTTGAGTGCACCATGGCAACCACTGGCATCGTCAGAGTCCGAGCGGCAGGAATGCAGAATGCAGGAATGCAGAGAATGCTTGAGGGGCTGTCCGTGTCAAAAGGCTGTTGGAAACATGCTCTACGCTTCAAAGACCTCCTCATTCACTGACCGAGGAGGTCTTGGCGGTCTGTGTATGTACACCACAGGGAGGACACACAGACCTACACACACACACACGCATCAGTGTATGTATGTATGTGTGTGTGTGTGTGTGTATGTTTTCCTCAACCACTGGGAGGATGTTTTTAGTAACATGATGGATCACCACAGAAACAGGTCAAGCTCCCTCTGGCCACAGCTGGAATCGGAGTTTCCTATTTACGTCCTGCATTGTTGCTCCTGTCTGCTGGAGGCAGAACTGGGAGGAGTCCAATAGGATATTGCAGAGAGTCTTTTCTTATTGTACGAGTCCACGTAGTCCCTCCCTAATTATGCTCGATGCCTCAGTGAACTGAGACTTGTCTGGGCGTATCTTCCTCACACCACGTTGGTTTTCCCATCAGACCCATGAACAGGGCATCCTGGAGAATGAACCTCAGAGTCCCTTTGCCCTGTTGCCAGGGCCAGCTCCAGGCACAAGCAACTTGAGCAGCCGCTTAGGGCCCCTGACCGCTAGAGGGCCCCTGACCGCTAGAGGGCCTCCGACTGCTAGGGAACCTTCAACCGATAGGGAATAGGGGCCCCAAAAAGCTAGAGCCGGCACTTCTTGTAACACCTAATTGAAATGACTCAAGTTGCCTGAACACTAACGTATTAACAGAAGATAGACTTATTAAAGACATAAGGTTAGACAGCTTTGGCATACGAAGACCTGAGGTTTAATAGCTTTGGCATACGAAGACCTGAGGTTAAACAACTTTGGCATAAGAAGACCTAAGGTTAAACAGCTTTGGCATACGAAGACCTAAGGTTAAACAGCTTTGGCATACGAAAACCTGAGGTTAAACAGCTTTGGCATACGTAACTTAAGTGTGAACAGATTTTCGATGTACCAACATCGCTTACAATCTACTATGTACTTAAAAAAAACAATTGACATATTTATCCAGGTATTTTAATGTAAAATAGTTTAGAGAATACTCACTACAAAATGAATGCTCAGGATTACAGGTCACTGAAGAGTCTTACATCGTGTGATTCTTCCACAAGGGACAGAATCACGGTTCATTCTCAGATACTCTGGTATCTGATGTTGTCCATTTGTGGCAAATATATGAAGTTGAGCCCAGCAGTCGAATTATATCAAACAAAAATGTGGTTGATCATGTAGAATGTACTTTTGGGGTGTGGGTTAGGGACCACGGGTGGCTATTAGAAAACATTGTTCTCTTTTTGGGTCTTTTTATTTAGCATTGGATTGAAAGTTTTTCTGCCCTTGGTTAAATTAGTAAAGCTAAAGGGACTTCTGAAGTAATGTGATGTGTCTCAAACAGACAGCTCTGTGTCGACTAGACCAGGAAGATTTACTTCATCTGATTGACATTCTTTAAAAATGGTTCTTCCTTTCATCCCAGCTCTCACAGGGACTCATCTCTCTTTTAATCTCTTCTCGTTCTGTCCTTCCCTTTCTTTGAACTCTTTTCTTTCTCTTTCTGTTATTTCCTGACGTGTGAGCTGAGAATTGTTCCGTGTCCAGCAGAGAAGGCAGATGTATTCTGACCCTGGTCAGAACTGGTTACTACATTATAGGTTTGGAACATTCCTACAGGAAGATATAACATTCCGGGAATTGGGAGCAAGGCAGAATTCCGTAACAGTTCTTCTGGACCACCTGTGAATTTTGTCATATTTAGAAATGTTTTAACATGTTTCAACCCCTACTCAAATGGTTTGTCCTGTGATCTGAACTGTCCTGAGCACCCAGACTCTCCCATGTCATATCAGCTTTAGGCCTGACATCTCTGACATGCTTTAAATAGCCTAGTAGCTGAACCAGACTGACAGTTTCACTTCAAGTCACATTTTTGCACCTCGTGGTTTAATGTTCTGTGAGCATTTAGAGACGAAGGGTCTCTTCAACTTGATAGGCAACAGATAGAGGTGGAGTGTTGTGAATAACGCTACATTTTCACTTTCTAAGTCTGTCACATCCACAAACACACACACACAAACATTATCTCACTTACACACACACACATGCTCACACACATTCAAGCAAGCACTCACGCACACACACACAAACAGTATCTCACTTACGCACATGCACGCACACACCCACCCACACACACAGGCATGGCATGTAAGCACACATACATGCACATTCACAAACTCTCTCTCACTCACTTATACAAACACACACACACACACACACACACACACACACACACATATACACACACAGAGAAGTCACAAGTCACCACCTATATCTCCTCTATATAGAGTACATACCTGTTTATATCACACTACCTATATCTCCTCTATATATAGTTTATACCTGTTTATATCACACTACCTATATCTCCTCTATATAGAGTACATACCTGTTTATATCACACTACCTATATCTCCTCTATATATAGTTTATACCTGTTTATATCACACTACCTATATCTCCTCTATATAGAGTATATACCTGTTTATATCACACTACCTATATCTCCTCTATATAGAGTATATACCTGTTTATATCACACTACCTATATCTCCTTTACATAGAGTATATACCTGGAAATATAGATTTCTCTCTATCGGTTTCTGTCTCTTTCTTGTACTTCCTTTCTCGCCTTTCTCTTTTTTTCCCACCTTTTCTCTCACTCTTTCTCTTATTCCCTCTCTGCCCCCTCTCTCTTTCAGAAGCAATCCTACGTTCTCTTTATCGCCCACATGCAGTGCTGCTGTTCAGTCTGCCCACACAATGTTCAATTTTCCTCCTCGCCTCCCATTCTCCCTCTCCATCCCATCACTCTCTTCTCCTCTCGGCTCCTTCACCGCCACCAGACCAGAGTTACAACTCCTACAGGAGCCACATCATAGTGTGTCCTCTCCTCTCCGGCATTGGTTGTAGAGGTCCCTCAGCTGAGAAGTCCCCATAGACAGCCCTCTTATCTTCTGGATCCAGTTGAAAGTAATTGCATTGTCTGTCCTTCTCTTTGCCTCTCTCCCCCTCTTTTCTCCCACTCTATTTCCATCTTCTTCCTCACCCTCTCACTCCCATTTCATCTCTCTTCTCCCCCATCTCCCTCATCTCTCCCTTTTTATCTTTCTTTTCTCCCATGTTTTTCATCACTCTTGTTCACCTCCCCTCGTTTTCCAGTGGTTGCCCATTTCCTTTTTCCCATTGTCACTTATCTGCTGTGATTCCACAATTAGGTATTTCAACTAACAGATATAGGAATTTATTTTCAAGTAATGTTCACGAATATGTGTGCTTCACAGCCAACATGCAGCATCGGCTAAGACGACTGGACCAATCAGGACCCCTGATTTGGTTACAAATCCTTTGTGGATTTGTATGACTTTAAGGAAATATTATTTTCTGATTTGGTCATCCAGTTGGCAAGTGGTTAGAAAGTGCAGCTCTGTTTCCACCTAGTTTTTGGGGCAGTGTACACATTGTCTTGTCTCAAGAGCCAGTCCTGTCTTAGAGGGTCTGTATTAAAAACAAGACAAGTCTAAATGAGTAAAGGTTTATATTTTGGATCTGTCACATTCATAGGTATTCTTTCAGAAAGTCTTTCTGTTATCTATATGTGAAAATGAACAGCTCTTTTCTGAATTTTGTTAATTAGCGCATATAGCCTCAAACTCGGCTTTGCATGTATTGTTTGAGGTTTTGCGTTGTACTCTACGTACTCTACTTTCTCACTCATTAAATCTCTCATTATATCTCTATCTTGTATCTTTCGTTCTATCTATGTCTCTCCTCCCTCTGTAACTCCCTCTGCCATATCATTGTTCATTTCCAGTGTATTCAAGTGTTTGCTGCAACTCCCCAACATATTGAGTGTATCATATGTTTTGGTTACATAACAGAAAACAAACTAATGCAATAGTTCCACACGACTTGTTGAACAGACAGATGGAGAGGTTAGTGAACTCACGGGAATCATTCCTTCTGTTCGTTTTTTTCTAGATTTGTAGTTACACTTCTTTTTGCATGGCTTTATATTGCCAGTCTGCCCTCATCTTCGCTCTTTTTCTGTTTTTCTGCATCTCTGCCTCTGTCTCTGTCTCTTTCGTACTTTATCTATCCTGCTCTCTTTCTGAAGTAAATTCTAAAGAATATAGGCTTTATTTCTATGGGAAAAATTTGTTCACATTGCCACAGCAAGTAGAAAAATAAACAAGGGATCATTAAAAACAGATATTAAAACCAAAAGGAAATTTATAGTTAGAAAATAGGTCATTTTAGAGTAAAATATTGTGTAATAATTTCGCATAATCTCTTTTTTCTCATTTCTTTCTCTGTCTATATATCTCTTTCACTCAATGCATTATAGTTTTTAGTCATTGCAGTCCTTAATTTTAAATTCTTAGACGCTTTTTGTTAGGGCGTTTGTGCTTATTTCCACCACAGTAAAAGTAGACCTAAAGAATGCAGATTTCAGATCAAAACATGTATTCCCACCCCCTTCCTTGTAGACAGGATCAATGGAGAAAAGAGACACAGACACACAGGCTCATATTCCCATCCCAGACTTTTTTCCAGGCTCATCTAATTAGGCCCATGCTGGAATGTTTCTATTCCTCTGATCCCCTAACCCTACTTTGAAAGTGCAAACACCGTTTAGGTAAGACAGCGTCTCGTTAAATCAGTCCAACTCTCAGCCATTGCTGCCATGTTTTTCCCCTTTCGCTCCTGCCTTCCATTTGGCTTCTTGTTCTCTTCTCTCTCTCTACTGCTTGAGTCATAAACGTAGACATTACCACGAGAGTCCTTTCCGTGGCCACCATCTCCCGATGCCTTCCTGACTTTCTTTTCTCTCCCGCTCTATCTCTCCTTCCGTTTCTATCCCCCTCACTCGGATTTCATTTTGTCACTCCCCTCTGCCATGCTCTCTCTCTACCTACTGCGCTCCATTTCATCTGAGAGCCTCTGCCATGTCTTTTGAAGTGATCTGCCTCTCCTCTGATGAGACGCACTGACGTTGGTGCCCACTGGTCACCAGGGGCAACGGATCCAGCACACCTGGCCTCTCTCTGAGGAGAATAGGACCTTTTTATCCAGTTAATAAAAACACAGTGAACGGAAAACGTGTCTCATTAACATGTGAACATTCTAGCCAGGGCTTCAGTGGGTGGAGTGGCTTGGCAGGGGGTGTCGGCATGGTGATTACGTGTGAGTTCAACTTCACCTTTGTCCTCCCTTGTTTTCATGCTGAGGAGAGGACAGAGAGAGATGGAGAGAGTTAGAAAAGGCCAGAGGAGGAGAGAAGTCTCTTATTGTCCATCTCTCCCCACGTCCCTCACCTCTCGCCCCATCTCTTGCTGTGGCAGAGACATAGATGTGCTCCTGTGGTGCAAGGCTGATAGAACAGAGAGTGAGTGAAAAAGAAAGAGAGAAAAGGGGGCAGAAGAGAGGGAGAGAGTCTACATGTGAACAGCATATGCATGTAGCCTCCGCAGGCAAACAGACATGTATCCATCAATTACACACGGAGTAGAAACAAATAAATATTCACATTCCATAGAAACACAGTTAAATCAACACATTGCATAGAAATCCAGTTAAATCTACACACACTGTGTAGAACAGACATATATATATTATATGGTTAAGCCCAAAAGTATTCATACCCATGACAAATGTTGAGCTATAATGAATTTGTATTTGACCAAGGTTTTTTAAGACATCTGGCAAGGGTATCAATTCCTTATACAGACTATAGACCATCTTCTAAATTCTGGCATCAGTGCCTCAGAGCAATAAAACTGGAGTTTCTTCCACTTATTTACTTCACACATTTAAGAAGCCATTTGGTCAACAGAACCCCATAGCTATATGTACCATCATGCAATATGACTGCTGTTGATGCGATAACAGCTTTAGCTAGCCGACTAAAATGTAATGTACTTTAAATATAGTGAATGCATACACAGTATACTGTAAATGTGTATACACACACGCACGCACACACACACACACACACACACACACACACACACACACTGCAAAACATGATGCACACTGCAGAAACAAGCTTTCACCCGCAGGCTACACAGCTCTCGGATCCAGGACCATCGGTCGGCTGTGTTCCGTTTCATTGCTTGTCTGTCTGTGTGTGTGTTTGTGAAGGGGGGGTGCATCTCCAGATGTTCCCGGTGATAAGTAGCTAGATGAGAACATGTCTGGTCAGACTAGCTGTGACCGCTAACTGGATTAGTTTAACGCATGAACGGATGTCGACACGGCAACCGCGTCTTCTGCACACTGCGCTGCGCTCCGAACGACACAACAAACAAAAGACAAGCAGAAACAATGTGGAGTTGGATTTGGAACAGGCTATTTTTAGGTTCTGTTCTCAATGTATGCTGAGCACGATCCATGGTGAATAAACAACACATCCAGTTGTGCTCATATGTTTGCATACTCTGGCAGAAATTGTAAAATGTTTGCACTGATTATGACTGATCATGCAAAAATATATAACTGATCATCTTTTATTTAAGGATAGTGATCATATGAAGAGATTTGATATCACATAGTGGTTTGGCTCCTTTTTAAATCATAATGATAACAGAAATCTCCCAAATGGCCCTGATAAGAAGTTTACATACCCTTGAATGTTTGGCCTTGTTACAGACACACACAGTGACACACACAGCTGAAAATGGCAACTAAAGGTGAATTTCCCACACTTGTAGCTATTTAAATTGCAATTAGCGTCTGTGTATGAATAGTCAATGAGTTTGTTAGCTCTCAAGTGGATGCAGTGAGCAAGCTAGATACTGAGCCATGGGGAGCAGAGAAGAACTGTCAAAAGACCAGCGTGACAAGGTAATTTAACTTTATAAAGATGGAAAAGGATATAAAAAGGTATACAAAGCCTTGCAAATGCCAGTCAGTACTGTTCACTTATTAACAAATGGACAATTTGGGCATCTCTTGATACCATGCCAAGGTCAGTTAGACCAAGAACGATTTAATCCAAAACTGGCAGAAGAATTGTTCAGGATACAAAGAAAACTCCACAGATAACCTCAGGAGAAATACAGGCTGCTCTGGAAAAAGACAGTGTAGTTGTCTCAAGGAGCACAATACGACAATACTTGAACAAAAATCAGCTACATGGTCGAATTGCCAGAAAGAAGCCTTTACTGAACCAGTGCCACAAAAAAGCTTAGTTACAATATGCCCGACAACACCTTGACACGCCTCACAACTGTTGGCACACTGTAATTTGGAGTGACGAAACAAAAAAGAGCTTTGTGGTCACAACCATGAGCGCTATGTTTGGAGAGGTGTCCGCAAGGCCTGTAGTGAACAGAATACCATCCCCACTGTGAAGCATGGCGGTGGCTCACTGTTGTTTTAGGGGTGTGTGAGCTCTAAAGGCACGGGGGGAATCTTTTAAAAATCGATGGCAAGATGAATGCAGCATATTACCAGAAAATACTGGCAGACAATTTGCATTCTTCTGCACAAGAGCTGCGCATGGGACGCTCTTGGACTTTCCAGCATGACAATGACTCTAAGCACAAGGCCAAGGTGACCCTCCAGTGGGTACAAAAGAAAAAGGTGAAGGTTCAGCAGTGGCCATCAGTCTTCTGACCTTAATATCATTGAGCCACTCTGGGGAAATCTCAAACGTGCAGTTCATGCAAGACAGCAAAAGACTTTGAATGACCTGGAAGCCTTTTGCTAAGATGAATGGGCAGCTATACCAAGTGCAAGAATTCAGGGCCTCATAGACAACTATTACAAAAGACAACTATTACATTTATGCAGAAGGGGAAAATACACAATATTAAGAACTAAGGGTGTGCAGACTTTTGAACCGGGGTCAGTGCATCGTGTTTGTTTGTTGCCGCGTTTGTTGCCAAGTTTGGTTTTATGATTGTGCCAGTCTCTTATGACCTATAGTTGAATGTGAATCCCATAAGAAATAAAAGAAATGTGTTTTGCCTGCTCACTCATGTTTCTCTACATATAACACATACGAATATTATCAATTATCCATGGCTATGCAAACATTTGAGCACAACTTTGTGTTGTAGACACCAGTGGATGTAGAACAGTGGAGGTGGAATTCAGATACGCTCCCAAGGTGTTTCACTCTGAATGAGATCACAGGGCTCCTAGTGGATGAACCAAGCCCAAAGGCCCACAATAAACCAACTACCGGCAGCTGTGTTCACGGATATGGGCACTGTTTACAAACAACAGGGTGTTGGTTTGATGGGGTTTGATGGTAGATCTAAGACTATGAGGCATTTATAGGTTATATTCATTCATTTGTACGTTTGAAAATGTGGAAAGGGGCTTTAATTCAGTTCCTCTGAAGCTGTGAAACCAGTATTTCCCCTGGTAACAGTTACATTGCTGTTGTAATATGCATGCAGCATCCGTGTCGAATCAGGACCGCGGAACGATGTGAGTGCGCGCGTGTGTGTGTGCGTGCGTGCGTGCGTGCGTGCGTGCGTGTGTGAATGTGTATGTGCGTGTGTGCCAGAGTGACTGAATCAACACAACTGTTCTGAAAAACACTTTATCTAGCGGGGCTGCAGAGCAGTCTCATGTGTGACTGGATAGCATTCCACCTTCATCTGGCTGAATCCATTATCTGATTGGTTGAGTGACCTATATGTAAATAGGCTTCCGTTTCCAGTATTTAAACCTCTCACATACTGCACATGCGTTGCTCGCAGATTCTGTTTCATGTATAGCTGCTAAATTCTAAGAGTGGTGTTGATCGGCAGGACAGGAGAGTTGACCAACAGGAAGTTAGGTAATGCTTTTGCGTGGCATTATGACGATGAATTGGGTTAGCAGTGAAATGACTGCAAAGCTAGTGCCAGTTTCATCCGTGACGACCATGTTTCAGACAGGTACCATTGGAACAAGATATGACTAAAACTGTCTGATGTGCCAACAGGCTGCCTCTGTGTTCAAAACCCTCCACCAATATCTTTCCCTAGCTCTCACTCTCTCCTATCTGTACTTCACTTTCTCCTCTCAGGACCAAAACACAGTGCTGGCCCTAGCCTTTTGGGGGCCCTAAGCAAAATTTGATTTGGGGGCCCTCTCTTTCCTAATAGTCCGGGCCCCACAAGCAGTCCGGGGGCCCCCTGGTGGTCGGGGGACATAAGTAGCCACTTTGCTTATGCCTTGGGCTGGCCATGCCAAAGCACATCAAAACATCACAGGCCTGAACTTGTTACTAACATGCTTCATTAGTAACATTACATTGGCCTAAAGACCAAAGCACAGAGAAACACTCACAGACCTTAAAGACAGCTGTTTCTGTAAGAAGTGGAATGTGGCTGGGGAAATGTACTTACTTTAATAGTCATGGACTGACCAACGGATGTTAGATCCAGGGTTCGAAATGAGGGGGGGCTGGGAGGGTCCAAGACCCTTTAGAAGTCTATAGGGACCCCCCAGAATTTTTTTAAGTTTGGGGGGGTCCCAAAAAAACGAATTTTAATGCTGATTGAAATGACCGATAATGATTGCTTTAAAATATGCCGCAATAATTTATTCGCTGGCCTGAGACTGCGGTCAGGGTAGCCTGGATAAGTGAGTTCAGCAGTTCTAATGCTACATATACACTGTCCACTCGCTCAACTTGCAAATCGCTCAATTTCTGGCGAGCTGTTCCTGAGCCTTTCCCAGTGTGCATTGCCTGCTCGGGCAGGGCATTTCTTCATAATTTAGGCCAGTAACAACCAATCGACCTGTATAGGGGAAACATGCGTCTCCGCAAATATTAATAACTATTTTGTATTTACGTGACTTCACTACTAAAAATGTATTACGATACGTTATCTTGACGATATCAAGCCAATAATTTGTCAAATTTTCAAATAGCGATTTAATTTGTTTTACATTATGCAGGAGTTTTTAACTAGCGAGTAAAAAGGAGAAGGGACGTAGAGGACATCTGCCCTGTCATTAGTAGTCGCTGAACTCTGTCACTGCCCGCTTGATGTGAATGTTAAAGTTGAACATATCCCAACACTCAACTGTTGCTGGGAGATCTTGTCTCAGAGAATAGCTCTGCACTGCTCTGCCTACTGTCACCCTGATTCTATAGCTCCAGCAAGTGGACAGTGTGCACGCACCTTCATTCAGCATCACAGGTGGTTGTGCTGCTCGCGCACACATCTGCTCGAAGACAAATAAGCTACTACTAGCTGACATAACAGCTACAGTAATTTAACTAAACTAGTTAATCGTAGCTTGCTTTACCAGACTGCTTGCCTAGCCAGTAATGAAGAGTAATAAACAGGACGTACTACGTGTTTCTAATTTGAATGACTTAATTTCATTTTGAGGATGAATGTGTGTGTACATGAAACTGGGAGCTTGGTAGCTAAAAAAAAATTCTGAACCTAGAATGTTGCACATCATAACATAGCTAATGAGGAAATTGTAGACATATTGGCTTAGTTAACATTAATTATTATCATATTTCATCATGATAATGTAATTAATGTAATACAGCTGAGTGTTTTAACATAGCAAATAATTCATTAGTTATTGAAACAATATTTTGCATCATAAATTAAATTTAAAACAGCCAGCTCTGTCCAGCTTAGCCCAATCAAGCCAAGTACAGCCCATCTCAGCTCAGCCAAGCAAAATATATACTATTATTTTACCTCAAGCTAGTATTAATAAATAATATTAATGATTATGTTTTTTTTTTCTTTCAGAGAAGAAGCTGAGCAAAACGAAAAAAACAAATTGCCTGACCAACTAACAGGATGAATGTGAAACAATGAATTGTTAGTAGGTTATTACGTCATAAACAACAACAGACAGAGCATGACAATTTATAGGTTTTTCAATATCGTGAACAAAGTGGCTACTCCCAATAACATGTGTTAACATTAAGTGAAATTTATTACTTCCATATGTTGTAGGAATTCAGAATACTGGACAATTACAATTTGACTTGTTTTCATTTTCAGTTTGGCGTTTTTCATATGTAACACATGAGTAGGGCTTGATATTATTTTCAGGAGCGAATATGTGGTAGGCGATCTTAAGTAATTGTTCAAATTCCAAACATAAGATATCAGAACATTAAACAGTGAAAAAGATACAGATAATATAGCAAAATAGTCTTCAGCATTTTTATATTTTAGGTGACCCCCGTCACTGTGATGTACGGTAGGCAGGACACATGTGCAGGATTAAACGGCATCATCTTTTTAATATTCTTCATGATTCAAACAGAAAACAACAAAAGGCGCACCATAAACTGAAGGAAACAGCAAAAACACAACTGGTGCAAACAATGACTGACAAACTGAGGAAAAAACAAAGCAACTTAAATAGGGTCCCCAATAGAGGCAATGCAGGACTGCTGCCACTAATTGGGGGCAACCAAAACTGCAGCGCAGAGATGCCTAGAGGCACCTCTGCAGTCCGGTTCTGATTGTGACCCCAAGGGCACATAGAGATGCCTAGAGGACCACAGCCAGGCCCCAACACCCCCAAGAGTCACAGGTCATTACGAACCCTGGTTAGATGTCCAGACTGTAGAGCATTTGTTTACATTTGCTTTGATTGCTAACATGGGAGAAAAACAAGGCAGCTGGGCACATTTAAAGTGAGCTCATAAAGCATTTGTAAGTTAGATTGTTCTATAATTAATGTATAAACATCACACATTTATAGGTCTAAAAGTTGATCAAGTATTTCCAGATGACCCATTATTAAGAAGTGAACAAACTTCATCGGTAATGATGCAGTTCATTAGGGACCAGGGCATGTAAAACCCCTATAGACCTTAATGAGAAAACAATCTGCAGATTCATAAACCTTATTGTGAGAAAGGGAAATGTTCAGTTTGGGCTTGTGGTAATGTAACGTGAATACTGATGTGTAATAGCCCTCTGCTCAAACTCATTACATTTAATGGGACACTGTCCCCCATCGACGCCAAACCCTCTAAAGCGTTCATCTGTCTTCAGGCTGTCAGTACGATGAAATGGAACCATGGTTGTGGAAGATTTTGCGCTCAAATTGTTCCTGGCTCATTATGATCACATACAGTTAGGTCTGGAAATATTTGGACACTGACACAATTTTCATAACTTTGGCTTTGTACGCTGCCACAATGAATTTCAAATGAAACAACAGAGATGCAATTGAAGTGCAGACTTTCAGCTTTAATTCATGTGATCTAACAATAATATCATATGAATCGTTTAGGAATTGCAACCATTTACATACACAGTCCCCCTTATTTCAGGGGCTCAAATGCAATTGGACAAATTTACACAATCATAAATGAAATTGTCAAGAATCCTTTGCAGGCAATGACTGTTTGCAGTCTAGAACGCATGGACATCACCAAACTTCGGGTTTCCTCCTTTGTGATGCTTTACTAGGCAATTATTGCAGCTGTCTATAGTTGTTGTTTGTTTGTTGGTCTTAATGGTTTAAGTTTTGACTTCAGCAAGTGAAATGCAGGCTCAATTATGTTGAGATCAGGTGATTGACACGGCCATTGCAGAATATTCCACTTCTTTGCCTTAAAAATGTCCTGGATTGTTTATGCAGTTTGTTTTGGGTCATTTTCCATATGTAATGTGAAGTGCCATCCAATCAACTTTACTAAATTTGGCTGAATCTGAGCAGACAATATATCCCTATACCCTTCAGAATTAATCCGTCTGCTTCTGTCTTCTGTCACATCAGCAATAAACACTAGTGACCCAGTGCCATTGGAAGCCATGCATGCCCATCCCATCACACTGCCTCCACCATGTTTTACAGATGATGTGGTACGCTTTGGATCACGAGCCGTTCCAAACCTACTCCCTACTTGTATCTTCCTATTACTCTGGTACAGGTTGTTCTTAGTTTCATCTGTCCAAAGAATGCTATTCCAGAACTTTTTTAGATGTTTTTTGGGAAAATCTGGGGTTTATATTCTTGAGGCTTATGATTGGTTTGCACATAAGGTGAACTCTCTATATTTGGTCTTGTGAAGTCTTCCCTTAATGGTAGACATGGATAATGATATGCCTACCTCATTGTCTGGATGTTGTGAAGGGATGTTTCTTGACCATGGAAAGGATCCTACGATCATTCACCATTGTTGTCTTTCGTGGACGTCCAGGCCTTTTTGTGTTGCAGAGCTCACCAGTGTAATCTTTTTATCTCAGGAAGTACCATACTGTTGATTTGGCCACTCCACCTTCTTGCTATCTCTGGATTTTATTTTGCAGCCTAAGGATGGCCTGTTTTGCTTGCATTGAGAGCTCCTTTGACTGCATGTTGCGGGTTCACAGCAACAGCTTCCAAATGTGAATGCCACACCTGGAATCTACTCCAGTCCTTTAACCTGCTTAATTTATGAAGAAATTACAAAGGAATAGCCTACATCTGTCCATGAAACAATGTTTGAGTCAATTGTCCAATTACTTTTGAAAAAGAGGGGAATACATAATAATGAGCTGTAATTCCTAAACCCTTCCTCCAATCTGGATGTGAATACCCTAAATTTACATCTGAGAGGCTGCACTTTAAGCACCATATTTATTATTTAACTGTAACTTGAATGTATTTTAGCAAACTGCCAAAATAACAAAACTTGTGTCAGTGTCCAATTATTTCCGGATCTGACTGTATTCCACAGGCTTGTGCTCTTCCACACGCGTGCCCGGGAAACATACGCGTGCGACATGGATGTAATTAACTCTTAGATGTTCTCCCTGAGCTGGGAGATACTCTGGGTTACTGTAGCACGAATGAACACCACTACCAATTAACTCCTGGTTTCTTCATTTTATGATTTACTCTGTCTCCCTCATCACTGTCTCTCAGTGCTTTCTTCTCTGTCCATCCCTCTCTCTCCCTCATCACTGTCTCTCAGTGCTTTCTTCTCTGTCCATCCCTCTCTCCCTCCTCACTGTCTCTCAGTGCTTTCTTCTCTGTCCATCCCTCTCTCTCCCTCCTCACTGTCTCTCAGTGCTTTCTTCTCTGTCCATCCCTCTCTCCCTCATCACTGTCTCTCAGTGCTTTCTTCTCTGTCCATCCCTCTCTCCCTC